>BSBK01003187.1:792500-850000 GCA_027943335.1 Chamaecyparis obtusa
AAATCCTTCATTCTTTCAAATGATACAAAGCTTTCTCATGATCCATAAAGACTTCAAACTTGGAAATTTCTCCAACTTTACATCCATGCAAATCTGTAAATAACGACATATAAAGCTTAACTATGGAGGCTCACCTCCCATCCTAGGCCTTTACAGGGCCACCCCTGAGCTAGGAGAACCAATGCTAACCCGGGTATGCTTAAAACTAAATGAGACACAACACAAACATAATACACATGAAGTTACACCCTCTCTTGGCTAACACAAGAAGCTTGAAGTAAATCTTCCTAACGTTGAAGGTGGACCAAGTACACAATGGGAGACAAGGCTAGATATAAAATACAAGTCTTCAAAAAGGCAACAATTCTTCCATATAAATGCAACATAACTTCCCCTCATTTCTTCCATACAAAAGCATCATAACTCCTCTTCACTACCCCAAATAAAATCAACCAAATATGATGAAAACCCCTTATGACCCTCAAGCATATCAATGCTACAAGCCTACCATGGACCCCATAATCCATAGTGCATCCCTCTCTCCCAAGGAGAGAGACTCTATACCAAGAGGTTTGTCACAAATCCCTTCACCCACAAGGCTACTCTTCCCTCCCAAGGGTGAGTTTGGCCTTGCACAAAATCCATTAACCACACACAAACAACATAATACAAATGCAGATTTTAACTTCACATAACAACACTTCATTTTACAAAATCAACCTACTAGTAAGAACATACACTATGCAACACAAACAAGAACAATATTCTTTTATTCATTCATGGAAGACATAAGTAGGTTGCCATAAATGAGAAGTGTAAAGCTTGAGAGACACCAACCTTGCAAATAGAAGTTATGGATATTAATGTTGAGGTAGAGCCCTTTCCTTTTTTTTTCATTTCTTTTTCCTAATCCTCTTAGTGGTCTCTAAAGTTAGAAAGTGGGTGATTGAGAGGAACCCTCTCCATTTTCCCCTCTAAATTTAAAATCCTCACATTCTCCAAGTCCTTGGAGAAAATGTGAGCTCCTATTTGTCACTCTTCCAAAACCCTTACCCATTTATAAAAGAAAAGGTTCTTTAAAAGAAAGTGGCATGAAAAGTGGTTAAGCTTGTCCTCCCAATGAAAGGTAGTCTTCCCAAGACCATGCTTTAAATTGTTGATTTTTGGCCATCTTGGAAAATCAACTTTTGGGAAGCCTCCCATGGCCAAAATAAGGTGTCCTGTGGTCAAAAACTCTCCTTACACATGGGTATATGAAGTGGTCTAGTAAAAAATGGGTAAACTCAACCATAGGTGGCCATATGACCCCTCAAAAATCCTAGTTAAGACCACTTACGAATTTTAATGGATAAGACTCCACTTTGGGCTCACACACCAAGTGGTCCTTATGGGGAACATAGCTAGGTACCTAGTGGGAAAGGTAGGGCCTCAATCTTTCCAAGTGGACATGCCATGCCACATCACTTTCACAAGTGTGCCCACTGGCACTACATTATACATCACAACACACTTGGCAAGTCCATTTGTTAATTACATAATTTGATGAATGCAATGAAAATAATATTCACACCATACACTATATGAAAGAAAATACATTACAACAAGGTTTTGTCTTTCAATAGACACAACCTTGGCTTTATAGAATTCACATAGGGGTTAGTCATGATTCTCCAATAAAATTCCATGGCCATGATCCCACACACTCAATTTAAACATTAGTAACCTCAAGAAGTATAGACATCAAAATTCAAAATCCAAAATTAGGATTACCATTTCAATTCTCTAACACATGAATTACATCCTTGTAGTCTCTATAATTATTCATCATAAATTTAATCATAACTTAAAAATGAACATACGTAAACTGATTCATAAGAACATGATCTCATTAACTCACATGTCACACTAATCATTCCAAATCTACATCAATCATGACATAGTTTTATCTAAATTACATAAGCATTAATTTTGTCAATTCTAAAACCATCCAAATGGCATGAAATCAAGTAACCAAATCATCAAGTAATAACTATAATAACATCCTAAAATTCAACAATATATTTCATCACCTAACCTTTATCCTTTAATGAAATTCATATCTCAACATAATTCAATTCTTGATTGCCTTTTTTTCTAAACAACTCATCAACCTAAGTACCCTAGTTGCACATCTCAGTATTCATCTAAATTAATCAACATAATTCTATTCATAATGTATCATAGGGTCAACATCGAGAGTATGGAAAGTGTCATAAAATATAAAGTATCATCATATAATGTAATCAAATCCCTATCAAAAGGGTAAAATCTTCTTAATTCATCAAAAAAATTAAGCCAATTACTAGGTCTATCATAATGATAATGGAAAAGCTATGATGGGTTTGGGGTGAGGCCTCACATCCTCCCCCTCTAGGCATGAACTTCCTCCTGGAAGTTACCCAACTTAGGGTCAAAGTCCCAGTGTTGACATCTTGTTTAGTTCTTTGGATAAATTTAAAATCTTTATTCTCATGCAATGTGGAAATCTAATGATAATACATGTTAAGGATATGTTTTACCTTTTTATGCACTTCTAAAATTTAGAAGTAAGACATTGCATAATTGAACCGTCTATCCAAACTTCGCAATCTATTATTATTTTTCATCATTACCATATCTTCATCTAGCAACAAGATCATGCAAGGTAGCATCATCCAACGCACCAATATGGGATCTAGAGTCTCATGAAAATGTACTAATAGATGGAATTATTCTCTACAACATAACCCAAATGTATCCTAACATCACTCTTGATGTTGGTACCTATAAATTTTAATATCTAGAGTATAGATCCAATATTAAGCTAAATATATCATTTGTCGTATGCTAATTCTTAGTTTATAATACTTTTATATTATATTTGTTGATAACATCATAATATATATACAATAAGATCATAAAATATTCTTACAATGCCTTTACATTTCATAACAAGTAAAAGACTCTCACCAAGGCTACAAGTATGGTCATTTATAACGTTGATGACAAGGGTAAACATAGTGTGATGGGAAGATTCTCTATAATTTCTCCACATTTATAATAATAAAATATAATGGATTTCTCCAATAAATCTTCTCCCTCATATAACCTACCACGAAAGAACTTGCCAACAATTCCAACCCAAAGAGCCTCATCAAATAATCATGAAATCCATAATTTAAAATTTGAAAAGAATGATTCAACAAAGTAAGATTAAAAAACTGGCCACATTGGTAAAAATTTATTACAAAATAAGTAAAGACAAGTCCTTGAGGCAAATAAGGACATTAAAATAAAGTTTGGCTAAGCAGCCCATAGAAAATTTTAATTACTTTTACATTGTTGGCGATCGCAAAAATAAACTTACAGAACAAAGTAAAATTAAAAATAAATAAATTTATCAATCCATATTCTACCATAATCATTACATGAACTATGTGACCTTTTGAGGTCACTTAGAGGGAGATGTGGAAATATCATCATACATATATTATGACAATATTTAAAATAGACCAATTATGCCCTTACAAGGGATAAAGCACTAAGGGTTTTCCAAGAAAACCTTTCTTTTGGGGAGAGAGATAGACTCATAAAATAGGGAGACAAGTGCATAGATAATGGTTTTACTTGCTCTAAAATATATTCCACTCCTTTCAATCATCATTTCAAAGGTACTCATACCTGCAACATCCTCCTATCCTTGAGAGAGTAGTTTTCACCACAATGTGGTTCACTTCTCTCTCACCCCCAACAACATGAAATTCATCATAATAATTTCACGAACTAAAATGACCAACACATACTTAGGCCAATTAAGCATAAAACAACACTATTACAACCTTTACAAGAGTATTTATTTTATGAATATAGGAATGACCAGAGACCCGATTACCAAGACAATCACACCATGAGAACAACAACTAGTATAATTAATTGATACATATATTTTTAACATCATAATTTCATAAAACTACACAAATGGCTCTATTTGGTGAGTTGACACTCGATGTCCACCACTACCTTCCCTTGGTTAGGTAAACTAGTCACCTGCTCAAGGTACTTCAAATATAACTTCACTCATCACAAAAGGTATTACATTAATTAATTTATATTACTATGCATATGTTTCATTGTTACCACTTAATATTTACTTCACACAACATCCCCAAGCTCACCACAATAAATCACAAGGAGGGTTTCTTACAAGTTTTATGCATGGTGAAAAGACATATTAGTATGGCCTTCTCTCTTTTCTTGCATTATCAAAATATACTTTAATAGTTTGATGATTATCCCATTAGGATTAATGTATCACACTTACAATTTTGTCTTATGTTCTTTTAGGTAAAAGCTCCCCATCTTATACATGTTCAAATTTTAGTTCTTATTCATCTCGATTTGGCATGTCTATCCTAAGGATTTATATTCCCATTCCATATTTCCTAAAATATGTCAAAAGAAATTCCACATTACAGTAGTAGTTTCCTACCCCTTCTTAATTATAACATAGAAGGATTCAAATAATGTTCTTACACTAAGGTAAATAGATGTTTTACAACTCCTCCCTATTTACACACACTTAATTTGCATCTTTATTTCGTGGAGGTGGATTGTAGTGCACAAAGATTCTAGTAGTTTAATTTTTGAGCTAACTTCGCAAGGCACAAGGAACTACCCAAAAGTAAAATCCCTTAAAAAATAAATAAATTATATTATTCTATTTCTAAATGCATTATCAAGGTTCCAATACTTACGCACTAATAATTAACACAACATAGGATAGTCAAGTTATTTATGCTAGATTAATGTATACTATCTCTGTCGGTTCCATTTTAGTCTCTAAAATTGTCATTGTTTATCCACAGTTTCATTTCAATTCATATTAATTATTTTCAAAACACTGACAAACAAGGTCATTGATTCATAGATGACATCTACCTTCTGGTAATTCATAAATACCTTAAAATGTATTAGGACACAAAACATGTATAGGTTACCTTTCTACCTTGACCCCTTGTATCATCTTGGAAGTGTATCTCAATAAGGGTCTCTGTATTTAATTACCAAATGACTCTATTTACACATGCATTATCTTTATTTTACTATTGTATTATAGTTTTTTTTCTTAAGCAATGAGATTGATTGGTAATTTGATACTAAATTTTTAAAAAATCCCCTTTAAGTTTTATTCATGAAATCTGAAGGAATTCCTAGGTAGAAGAATTTTTTTCATTACTTGTCTATATTAGTCTTCTCTTTCCTCTTTCAAAGGTGGGGTCCTCATGTGTTGATTGATCTTTTTGGCCAAGTAATTTTTTGCATTGTTACTCCTAACCTATACTTTCTTTGTTATTTTTGTGTGCTCGATAAAGTATCTCTTATTTATGTTGAAAAGAACATATTATAAAATTTATGCATCCTAGACTCTTAATATAAAAGTTCCTAAATGGTTCCACACAAGTAGTTTAAGTTGCTTTCACTTTCATTACAACATTTTCATAATAAATAATAAGGTTTTAAATTGTGAACAAGATAAGGGTAGGTGATTCCAATGTTGAGCATTTGTAAATCCTATGATTTATTCTCTATTCAAGCATTATGTGAATCCTACCACAACTAATGCATTCCTCCATATGCACTGAGTGTATACCCATGCCTTAATGTTACTTACTAATGTGGTCACAATAATTTTAATTCTTATTTCCATCATCTTTTATAAATGTGTCCTTTAATACATTTACCTTTCCAAATTCTCTTATCGATTTGTAAGTCTTAGGAATACATGATTAGGTAAGATTTAGTAACGTGGTGATTTAATTTCAAGATTTTTATCAAATTTTAAGCTTCAATCCCTGATGCAGGAGAATCTTGGGTCCTTGGAAATCCTATGTCACCAAAAAGATTTTGAAGTTTGTCTGTGTTGCTCGGTTCCTTTTGTTGGAGCTCTAAATTTTGGGCAAAATTTGGAGTCCTATATAGTGATAAAACCCTAAGGAATGGCCTCTTAATTTTTATGCCAAATAATTAATGATGGAGTACATGAAATGGGATAAAATATTACATTAATTTTCAATTAAAAAGTTGAGATATTATGGAAGGAAGCTCTGTGACAAGAACAATCAAAATTCTATGATCAAAGCCTTCAGAAAATGCTGGAATTTCAACCTTCTACAAAGATGATGTCGAAAGAGATAGAAGATGGTCGAATTTTAAAAATCTAAAAAAGACCTAGTTCGGAAAATCAAATTTTCTATTTCCAATAAAAATCTTAGCTTTCCCTGAGGTGTTTTGGTTTTTCAACCAGACCCAAATCCGAAATATAGGTAGTTATTTTTTACTTAGTTTATTATTTTTTCAAAATAATTTGTAATAAGGGTGTGTCTTTTCACCCTAAAGAGGTGTGAAAGCCACTCAAACATGTATATTTACATAATGTAAAATGTAAAGAGGGGGGACAATAGAAGACAATTAATATTTTCATAGAATAGAATTTGATCACAACTACAATATGAACTCTTATGTACTAATTTTTCAACATTAATAAAGATAAGTGCTCTTCTTTTTATTTGTGGTTATAAGTTATATGTTTTCAATTAGTCTTTTAGATTACTCTATGAACCAGGGTATCCTACTATGTTTCTCTATTTGATGCATTCATTTATGACTAATTTGTACAATTTGAATAATGGTAGCATGGTCTTAGAACCTGTTACTATTTCCTTTCGGGCTCTTATGTTGGGTTAAAAACCATAGGACCTATTGTATAAGTTGTTTTAAATTTTGTTCCAATAGAAGCTTGTAGGGTGATGGTCTTGCTTTACAGGAGCAAGTTACCTTAAAACCATCTCTGATTATACATAGGATTAAAATTTTTATGACTCTATAGCCCAAGTATTTAGAAGGCACTGATCTAACTATTATTTGGAAATTGTCATTTGGTTCATACATTTGTAGTTTATAGATCATTAAATCATTATTTCAAAAGCATTACTTTTAATTATTTATTATAATCCATTTAGTCAAGTATTATAGAATAGAGATTTTTAGGAGATTAGTTTCTTTCCTCAAAGGATCATTCACCGCCTTTCGAGGAATTTTTTTTGTTTGAAATTAAGCCTACCAGCCTTGGCTAGATTAAGCCAGAATTGCAGAGGCACTTGTGTTGTGCTTGTCAGTTGGCCTCAAAATGGTCCAGGATTTTTTAGCACCAACACCTTCTTTGATCGATTTGGCTCGGTAGTTGGTCAGTTTCCTTTGGTTACCGAGTTTGGTTGGTTATCTCCTGGACGGTTGATTGTTTCACTGGTGCTCGGTGATGCTTGTCTATTTCTCGGTCATCCTTGCTTACCGAGTAGTTTATTTTGAGTTTCTATTGAGGCTGACTTCTACATTGATTATGGGTCATAGATTTTATATTGGTATCCATCTTTGGGAAGCATGTGGTCCCAAATCTGACCGTTCCTTCCATTGATTGTGGATCTGAAGGCCGACTTAGTTTGGTAGCCTCTTGTATAAGTATAGATGTTCGGTTAGAGTTTAGGGAGTCAGTTTTGATAGAATTTGGAAGATAGAAGATTAGAGATTGTTCGTAGATCCTCGCATGTTTGAAGACTTCTATAATTCATTGTAATATCTGGTTGTAACCGGGAAGGCCTTACAGCCTGACATGTATGAATCAATTTGAATGATAATATATGAATGATCCTTCTTTCTCTCTCTCACTGTGTTATTTTTGCTTTCGTGTGTTGAGAAAGGTGGTTCAGGTTGGGTGTGTCATCCTTTCACCCCTTCTCTTGCATCAGGTGGTATCAGAGCGAGGTGAGATCTGGATCTAGGTTTGTGGATCTAGGTTTGTAGGTTCCTTCTTGCAAAGCCCTAGTTGAATTGTTGTGGGGTAGAAGATTGTGATCTGACCTATAATTGCAGAGGGTTTTCAAGATGGTTCATGGGAGGTGAGAAGCAGATCCAGGATTGGTAGGCATGTTGAGACAACTTTCTGCTAGATTAGAAGCTATTGAAATAATCGAGAGAAGAGGTAGAAATCTTGAAGATGTTAGTGATGATGAAATTGAAGTAGAACAAGGTGAAGCAGAACCTGCACCTATGATGGATTAGGGTGAGGAAATATTCTTGAAGGCTTTGACAAGTTTGCAGTTGACACCATATTTGTAACACCCTGCTAGGGAACCCAAGAGAATTTAACCTAAAACATGCTACTAAGTTTGGTGAATAATTTTTTTTTTTCTAAAGTTAACAAACAAGATAAACAATAGTGTAGAAGTAATTACCATTTACTCACATTGAAACATCATCCAACATAGATTATAAGACTCAGGGGTTCCATGACACAGAATTACTTAAGAACAAAACACAACTAAAGAACTAACAAGAACAAAAGATTCCATAACTTATAAATTACAATTACAAGAATACAATGATAAATACCATTCTCATGGACATCCATGATATCCAAATATACTAACATCCACTACACATGTCATAGGGTATGTAATGATAAAAATAACATAAAAGTACAATGACTAGATAATGTATCACATGCGATACACTAATATAGGATTACAAATAATGAAGATAAGAAAGAAGCATCAATGAAACATCATAAGGAAACCATCTACAGAGTCACCATCAAGCATCAACACAAGGATGTTGAATCTCAAATGGTAAAGAATCACTACCACCCATCTGTGTAGGACCACAAAGGCCTACCCCACCATGCTGAGGAGATAATCACAAACCCTAATCGAATAACCAAACAAAACAAGGATAAAATCTAAGCAGAAGAATCCTGAAAGCACTCTAATTTAAGATACAATATGATAAAGATAAAGGTACAACTCACTAATCCAGAGGCAACCGACACATGTAGAATAACCAAACTATGCATAGGAAGGTGTCATCATGTACATCTAACCCTTGAGTTTTTTTCTGGTAATCTCTTTGGATTCTGGCACCCAAGTGACCATACATGATATCAATGACCTCTCGTACTGACGAAGTCATCAACTATGCCAACTCATCCTTTAAAAGGGGGCTAGTCATCTTCTCAACTCTACCTTAGTCTGTACTAGCACTCAAGCATGGGCGAGGACTCTTATCTTATTAGGTTTAATTAAATACCCCTTAATTATATTAGGTTATCACTTGATTAAAGAAACTTAACAATAAGTGATCCTGGCAGCCACTTGTGGGCCCTGACGCTTATTGCAAGCCACCTCCTACTACATGTCTAGGTAAACTACCCTAGGCTCACAGATCTCTCCTAGATCTAATAAGGTATACACTATGTAACCCCATATCCAAATTCATACAAAAGAGCTAGATATGGTTACAGAGATACCACAATAGAATATAATATAAAATGAGCCCAATGGTCAAACAAGAGTGATAAATAGATAAAGTACACTCACACCAAACATAGCTGAAATAGAAATATCTGACACACACACCCCAGCCTCTATATCCTCCTAGGTCTTCTAGAACCTGACAACCCATAATGTAGAAGACACGAAGAATACACAATCATATCAATTTGAACTAAAATAAAAATCATAATCCAATACGTTCCATAATTATCACAACTGAATTCAAATATAAGGTCCACTAGAAAATTCTAAAAATTAATCATTCCAGTAACATCATAAGTAAAACAAATTTCCTAAAAAGTACCTTAAAATCCAACATAACGAAAATGCCCAATTTCAGTATAAAAAGGTGCATGTTCAGATACAAGATGATACCTATGTTTCAAAATTAAATAAAAGACTCATTTGCACACATATTTCAAACACATCTATGGTAAAATTAAGCATCTTATACATCAAACTTAAACTAGATTTACACGATTAACTCAAATTCGCCCAATTCATCTAAAGCTAATCTATTTTGCCAATCGAATTCAAAGTCCAACTAAACATATAACTAGCTCAAAATTTGTTGAGTAATCTATGTCCCATTAGATATGTGAATTGATTCTAATTAAATAAATAATTAAAATACAACTCATCCTAAATATCTTTTAATAAATTAAATCATATTTAGTTCCAAAACTAAGTTTACATTCGATAGTTTACTATAAGAATAATAATAATAATCTCATTAAAAATTATTATATTTTACTCTTTATTAAAGTATCTAGTAAACAAAATATACTTGCCCTTTCAATAGATACAATTAATAAATCATACTTAAAAAAAACTTAGCAATTTAAACATAATTTACTAATTCTAAATAAAATTATAAATAATACAAAACAAAGTATTATTAATAAACTAACCTATTAATAAAATTAATTAAAGATAATTTAATCGATTAACAAAAATTATTAATAACCATTAAAAAAAAACTATTAATAAAAATCTATTAATTATAACTTAGCAATATTTGTTAATAATAAAATAATAAATAAATAAAATATATTTTAAACAAAACAAAGTCAAATGCAAGTGGGTGGGGAGCGGGCCCCACGCGCCCCCCCAAATTCCCCACATCCCTTGCGCAGTGTACCTATGCCTGCAGGTACTGTGCATGCGTAGTGTACCTGCTTGCGCAGGTACCCTATGTACTATACAAAGTGCTTTGCACTTTTTAAATTATTTTTTATATAAAAAGAAACTTTCCAATAATATATTTTAATTGCCAAATTTTATTTGTATAAACATTTTGTTTGGTAAGATATTTATATATATATTTTTAAAAACCCATTTTAATAAAATGAAAAACTGACAATATACATATTAAAAATTTGTTTTGACAGGTCTATTATTTTTGAAAACGAAAATAGCAAACTGTCTCTCTTTATTTCCAAAATTGGAAATATGGAGAACCACAATTTTTAATAGACTATTTTTTTAAAACCAAAGAGACTTTTCCTCTAAATATATTGATTACAACCTCAACCAATTAGAATCAAGGGCACTAATTTTTTGTCTTTTCTGGAATATTTTTGACTGAATATTTTTACACAGAGAAAGTGATTTTTTTTTTCCAGATTAAGAAATTTTCACCCAAATTGAATTTTTGTTAACAACCCACTAAATTATTTTATTCAAACTATAGAACTAACTATATAGAGATTGATTTTTCATTTTCTAGGTGTTCTAGAATGAATTTTTAATCCAAATTCGGGCAGCATAACCCTAGCTGTGCCAAGTTTGCATAAAAATACAAAATAGCAATCCTATGAGCTTTCTAAACCCCAAATTGAAAACATATACAAAATACAGATCTATATTTACAAACTGAAACAAACATAAAGAAATTGCAGAAAGAACATCTGATGAATTCACAGAAAAACTTCACAAATCCTTACCTCAATTCCAATGCTAAATACTGAATAAGATTGCCTGTAGAATGTTGAATCTCCCAGTTCTGACAATAGGAAAGCTCAACCTGCAGATTCTAAGTCACAGTGCATGCAAATCCCAAATAAAAAAGCAAGCAACTTTCACCCAGAATTCAAGCACACACACCAAAAGCTCAAGAATAAAAAGAAAGCACAAAAACTCCAAAAGCTCCCTCTCCAAAATTGCTCCCACAACCTGATTGAATACAAAATTAATGCAAACTCCCTCTATTTGGAAATCAATTCCACCAATCAAGCAAAACCCTAGATGACTCACAAGGAACTCCTAATCAAACTCTCCCACTTTGTTGAGAGAAAATACCAATTATTAATTAAAAATAAATATAATTGTGCACAACTCAACATAATCTCCTAAAGACAAGTTGTCACTTTTTCCACACAAATTACTTTCAAACTCAACAAAGCACAGGTTAATATTAAAATCTAATATTAAATAAATTAAATACTTAATGCATCATGAATTCATGCAATTAATTATTTAATCATTTAATAATACTCACAAACATAATAAAATCTAATTCTCAATAAAATACTCAATTAAATCCAAATAATCAATTATTTGATTTTAATTAAATTTTATCATAATAAACTTAGGACATAATCAATATTAATTTCCAATACTAAAATAATTAACTTTAATTTAATTCCCTCAATTAAATCCTAGAAGAATATTTAATCATTAAATTCAATTATGCATCTAACATTGATATTCACATAAAATAATCTAAATTAACATAATACAACTATAATCAATAAATTAATAATCACCCACATAATCATAAATCAACTGAATCATGCAGAGTAAAAAATCAAACATAATAAATCAAGCAAACACAGGAGAAGGGATCCATGAATTCATGCCAACCAGATGAATTCGAGTAGGGTAGTAAGACTGACACTTGTCCAATCCTAGGACAATAAGGCTTAGGTTTAGGGTTTTGGGTTTGTGTATTATCTCCCCTCTTTACCATTGAGATGAATGTTTGCGGGCACACTCATTCCTGCCAATTTAGGGAAGACGATGCCATGTACTTGCAAACCTGTCACTACAAGATGAAGCATGTACATACAATAATATATATCAAACAATGATAGGTATGGTTAGTCATGTGGATCTTGACTATGCGGGTAACTACGCCTCCATCCTCTACCAAACAAACACGTCAAACAGATACAAACACATGACAACCATACACATGCCATTATGGGATCAGTACCATGAAACAATATAAAACATAAACATAACATCAAATGATATCAACATCTAATCTATGCAATAACCTGATACACATAAGATGAACAATAATCCATAATCTTCATTTATTAATCATAATAATTGATCATATCAAAAGTGACCTAAAAGAATTCGGTCAAACACTGAAACATAAAGAATCCTAAAAGTGAACTATGGGTAGGGTACTATAATATTTCAATCCTCCTGAGTATACTGGGAAATTGGATTTTGATGAATTAATAGACTAGATCATTGAAATGGAAAAGTATTTTGAGTATGAAAATGTATCTGAGGAAAAGAAGGCAAAAATTGCAGGCACAAAGTTGAAAGGTCAAGCATCCTTGTGGTGGGAGCATCTGCAATTGGATTGAAAAAAGAAAGGCAAAGACAAAATCAAGGTATGGAATAAAATGGTGAATAAATTGAAAGGAAAGTTCTTGCCTTGTGATTATCAGATTAACCTAGTTAGGTGAATGCAAATTATAAGGCAGAAAGATAGCTCGGTAAAAGAGTATACTGAGGAATTCTATAGATTAGATATCAGATCTGGACATGATGAGGATGATGTGGAAAAAATTTCTAGATACTTGAATGGTTTGAGAGTTTCCATCCAAGAGGAAATCAGTTTGGTCAAATTGGAGAACATTGAAGAGGCTTATCAATTTGCATTGAAAGCTGAGGAGAAATTGAATAAGAGACATGAGTAGAGACAAAGAGGTAGAGGTGGTAGATTCCCTAGAAAAAGAGGTAGATCTAATGATGAAAGTGGTAGATCTGAACCAAAAAAGACAAATCTGGATAAAGGCAAGACCGAGTGGAAAGGTGAAAGTTCATCTAGAGGCAGAGGCAGTAACTACCAAGGTGGTTATAGCAGAGGTAATTTCTGAGAAACTTGTTACAATTGTGGAGAAGAAGGACATAGATCTTTTGAATGTACACATGCTAGTAAGAAGGTTGGTAGCAGTAGAAATGCTTTGGTGCAAGAGGAGTAATCGAATGAACCTAAGAAGGAAAATAACTTGATGGTGAGAAGAGAACTATGGAATGAAAGTAAAAAGGAAGATTTGGTAAGGAAAAGTTTGTTCAAGACTAGATGTAGAGTTTTTGACAAAGTTTGGAAGGTAATCATTGACAATGTTAGCTCGAAGAAATTGGCATCTGAGGACATGGTCATAGAGTTGCAGTTAAAAAGGTTGGAAAATCTAAAACCCTATTAGATTTCATGGATCAAAGATGAGCATACACTCCTAGTAAGTGAACAATGTTATGTGAATTTTAAAATTGGAAAGTACTGTGATAAGGTGTTGTGTGATATCATGCCTATGGATTGTTGTCATATTTTCTTGGGTAGACATTGGCAATATGATAGAAATGCTATATATGATGGGAGATGGCATAAGTATACTATTGTGCCTGATGGAAAGAAACAAATCTTGTTACCTTTGATGGAAGAACTTGTCAGTAATGTTTTCACATCTGTGAAAGTTTGTTTGATGGAAGGAAGAAAATTTGTTAAGGATTTGAAGAAGAATGATGTATGTTTTACGGTGATCCCTAACAAACCGAGTAAGAAAATAGAGGATAGTGCTCCTGAGGAGATTGATAAGGTACTCACCAAGTATAGTGATATCATTTATGATAATATACCTAATGGTTTTCCACTGAAGATAAGTATTGATCATTTCATGGATCTAGTCCCTGGAGCTAGTTTACCGAATAAGGAACCTCATTGGTTGACACCTACTAAGAATCAGGAATTGAACCAATAGATTCAAGAGTTGCTCGATAAAGGTTTAATTAGAGAAAGTTTGAGTCCTTTTGCAATACCTGCGGTATTGGCACCGAAGAAGAATGGGGAATGGAGAATGTGTAATGATTCTAGAGAAATCAATAAGATAACAGTGAAGTATAGGTTTCCTATACCGAGAATGGATGACATAATGGACAGTTTGACTAGAGAAAAGTATTTCACAATGATTGATTTAAAAAGTAGGTATCATCATATCAGAATCAGAGAAGGTGATGAATGGAAGACCGCTTTCAAGACAGAAGAAGGTTTGTATGAGTGGTTGGTTATGCCTTTTGGTTTAACTAATACACCGAGTACTTTTATGAGGCTGATTAATGAAGTTTTGAATAAATTCTTGGGTAAGTTTGTGATTGTATATCTTGATGATATTCTGATATTTAGTAAGACTAGAGAAGAACATTCGTTGCATGTTAGACAAGTTTTGCAAAGATTGAAAGAAGAAAAATTGTTGATAAATCTAAAAAAGTGTTCATTCATGAAAGAGGAGATTGTGTATTTGGGATTTGTAATTTCAGCTGATGGTTTGAAGATGGATCTTGAAAAGGTTGAAGCTATTCTGAATTGGCCTACACTTGTGAATATTAGTGAGGTAAGATCATTTCATGGTTTAACAAGTTTTTATTGAAAGTTCATAAGGAATTTCAGTTCAATTTGTAATGCTATGACTGAGACTATGAGAGGAGATAAAAGAGAATTCAAGTGGACACATGGAGCTAATAAGAGTTTTGAGACCCTAAAGCAGAATGTTTTTGAATTGCCTATTTTGGCATTGTCTGATTTCAATAAGGTATTTCAAGTGGAATGTGATGCAAGTGGAAGTGCAATTGGAGCTGTGTTGAGTCAAGAAGGTAAACCTGTTGCTTTCTTTAGTGAAAAGTTGAATGATGCTAGAAGGAAATATTCTGTGTATGATCAATAATTCTATGCTATTATTCGAGCACTAAAGAAATGGAGACATTATTTGATATTGAGTGAATTTGTGTTGTATATCGATCATAAGGCTTTACAGTATTTGGGTAGTTAGAATAAGTTGAATCAAAGACATATGAAATGGGTTGAGTATTTGTAGAGTTATACATTTGTGATCAAACATAAAAGTGGAGTCACAAACCGAGTTGTTGATGCATTGAGTAGAAGATCTTTGATGATTGAGATGAAAATTGAAGTTTTTGGTTTTGATGAGATGAGAGATTTGTATGAAACTAATCCTAATTTTTGTAAGCTGTGGAGAAAGTGCAGAGCACCTATCAAGATCAACCGAGTACAAAATGGGAAGAGTATTTCATTAAAGAAGGTATGTTGTTTAAAGGTATTTAGTTGTGTATACCGAGAGGACAAATGAGAACTAATTTGATAAAGGAGAAACATAGTAGTGGTTTGGCTGGACATTTTGGTATTGATAAAACTTTAAATTTTCTTAAGGAGAAAGACTTTTGGTTACAATTGTATAAAGATGTTCAGAAATTTGTGAAAAGTTGTGGAATTTGTCAAGTTGTAAAAGGAGTAAGTGTAGTACCCCTACCCCTAGTCCGATTTTACTAATGTTATGATTACTTTAGGATGTTAGATTATATGTTAGGAAATCATCAATGCTTATGATTTCACTGACCCCATACTGGCATGTGTATGGTTAATGTGTTTGTTTTATATTTTTATTTGACGTACTTGATGTGGTTGAGGGACAAAGTCGTAGTTACTTGCTTGCAAGATCCACACGATCGGCCGATCTCTGCCATTGTCTGTTATATATTTATTTATATATGTACATGCAGGTGTTGTATGTAGGTTCACAGGTACTGGGCATCATCTTCCCTGAATTGTCAGGATGAGCGTGCCCTATTGCAATATCTCAAATGGTAAGAGAGGGGAGATAACACGGATCCAAAACCCTAACCCAAACCCATTTATCTTAGTTGTTGGATAAGTATCTGTTGACTACCCTATCCGAATTTGTCAAGTTGGCAAAGTTCGTGGATCCCTTTCTGGTGTTGCTTGGTTTTGGTTTTGTCTGATTTTTATCAAGTTTGGCTTCAGTTGATTTGTGGATATGTGGGTGATTATTATGTGATTATTCATTAATTGATTATAGTTGATTTATGTTTATATAGATTATTTTATGTGATTATCAATGTTAGGTGCATAGTTGAATTTAATGATTAAATATGCTCCTATGATTAATTGAGGAAATTTAAATTGAAGTTAATTATTTGAGTATTTGGAAATTAATATTGATTATGTCCTAAGTTTATTTTGATGAAATTTAATTAAAATCAAATAATTGATTATTTGGATTTAAATGATTATTTTATTGATAATTGAGTTTTATTATGTTTGTGAGCATTATTAAATAAATAAATATTTAATTGCATATTTTACGATGCATTAAGTATTTTATTTATTTAATAAATGTATTTTAAATTATTAACATGTGCAAATTGAAAAGAGAGTTGTTGTCAAAAAGTGAACAACTAGTTTTCAAATGTCAAGTTGTGTTGTACATTTAAAAAGATATTTTAATTAATTAATTAATATTTACTTTCAATTGTGGAGTTAGAGTCTGATCAGGAGTTGTCTTATGAGTCATTTTCTTATTTAGAGTTGGACTCTGAGTTAGCTTTTGAGTTGTCTTTTGGAATTGCATGAATTTGGGAATTGAATTCCAATTAGGGGAGGATTGCATTCTTGGGAGATGAGATAGATTTTTGGAAGAGATTTTGTGCTTAGAATTTTTGAAGATTTGTGGATTGTTGTGGTTGCTTGTTGATTTGGCTTGATTGTGCATCTGGATTTGGTTCGTGTTTTCAACATAGTTTTCAAATCTGCAAGCAAAATTAGTTTTGGAAGAAATCTCTCTCAGATCTTCAACAGAGGTTTCATTACAGTTTCTGGTATTGGATCTAAGGTAGGATCTAAAATTCTTGTTGTGTGCTATCTGATATTTTATCTGGTAAAATTTTGTGTTTGTTTAGTTATGGTTTATCTCTTTATATTTTTATGATTTATTTGATTTTGGGTATTAGAGAAACCCCATATCTATTATTTTATGTTTTTATGATTACTTGGCATTGTACCGTTATGCTGATAAAATTTTATTAGAAGTTTGTCTACGGTTTGCTTGTAAAATGAAAAAAATCAACCAGAGGCTATAGTTTAACTATATTGGTAGAGGAAATATTAATCCCCTTTGAAAAGAAAATCTAATTTGATTGAAAAACCCAATTTGGGTAGAAAAATACTTGCTAGTTTAAAAAATATATTCCCTGTTTAAAAAAAAATAGTCAAACTAAATCAATTAAAATTAAAATTGATGCTAGATTTTAGTGTATAAAATTGTTAAAATATATGTCCTTAAAAAGGAATATATTCTTTCTTTTGGAAATCTGATTTTAGATTTGTAAAAAAAATATATAGATATTTTATTCTGGTTTTGATGTTCCCAGAATTAATTTTTAAAAAATATATATCTATTTGAAAAGTTAATTTATGTTAAAAATATTATTTTAAAAAAAAATTGTTTTGAAAATATACGCTGAGAAATGTATTAGCAGAGGTTTTTTTTTAAAAATGTCATATCAAATTGTAAGTGTTGGGGGGGGATTTGACCCGCACCCCCACGCATGGCAGTGATCTCTGCCAATGGTACCTGCTGGTGCCGTCGATAGAGGACCCTACCGGCGGTACCAGTGGAGTACCGTGCAGTAGGATAGGAGGGGAGTGGGGCCCGCAGGGTCCCCTCCATGCAATTTAATTTTTATTTTATTTTTTAGAAGTTGTTAAATCTTTTGATATTATTTTCAATTAATATTTATTTTGTTAGTTAAATTTTAATTAATATAAAATTTATTAATTAATTTTAATTAATATAAAATTTGTTAATTATTTAATATGAAATTTGTTATAATATTAGTATAGTAATATTTGTTTATTATTATTTTTTTTTATATTAAAATTTATTCATTAATGTACTAATTCTTGATTATTAGTTTTAATGAATTTATTAGTTGAATATTAAAGTTGATAAATTAATTTTTGTGTATTAATTAAGCTATGTTTGGATATATAATTAATTTAGATATTTGAATATGAATGTGTTATCGTTCTAGTTGAAACTAAATTGTACATTGATTTAGTTTAATTAAATTTACTAAGTGAGATAGACATTCTTAATCACTAGGATGCATAGTTATGCATTTTTAGAGCATATTGGGTTTAAAATCATATTGGTAATTGTTGTGTATCTACTGAAATTGGGTTTTTCATTATATTTGGTCCATAGGGCTATACACACTAAAAAGGTGCACTTCTATGAATCATTACATGCAAGGTTGCTCAAGAATGAGGCCTCACAAAGCGGCTCATAGCTCTCTATGCATGGAGTTGCAAGGGACTATGATGTATTTGCTCTTAGCTAGAGCTACAAGCTTGTGACCTTGCTAGTCAACCACACAATGAGAGATTCAAGTGAGGACAAGGGCAAGAGTGCCAATATCCTCAAGAATCACTATGAAAATGCAATGCAAGCTATATGAGAATGCAATCTAAGCTATGGAAATGAAAGTACAATGCAACTAATCTATGAAAGGAAATAGCAATGGATTACAATGCTTCCTATTTAGACTATGTGAGCTTATTCTATTGCATAAAAGGAAATCTACATTAAGAATGTCATTATCATGCAACTATGAAAGCAAATATGAACTAGATGATGAAAGCAACAAGTCTTCAATGTCTTCAAAACTCCAAATGCACCTAAAACCTACAGCATAACATTAGCATAAAACAAGTGGATATATGCAAATGAAGGAGAGAGCTCTCCTTTTATAAGAAATGCAAAGAAATGGACCATTGAGATTAAGAGGCAAAAAGTCTTAATCAGCGGTGGAGCTTGAAAGAGGAGCAATCCATGTGCACACATATCCTCCAATAGGAAAATAAGAGTTGACTTTATGTCCATATGAGACAAAAAGTGCTTTTCTCCTTTTTATAAAATATGAATAATGCTTTATTTGTGCAACTTAGGATAAGAGGAAAGGGGGCTTTTTATTTGATCAAAAGGGGAGGAAATATTCCTTTTAATTAAATAAAGACTTAGGATAAATGGTTAGCCCAAGGATAAAAATTCAATATATGATCAAAATTAAGACTTGATCAAGAGATTGATAATGTTGAAAATATTGATTATTGATAAAAATGATTCAGGATTGATAAATCAAATAAATGGGGCCCAAAGTCTAGGTGACCATTTTAGGGTGCATACATTTGCCCCTCTTTGACTAATGTGTGATCGATCTAGGAACACATGCAGTCAATGAAGAATTGAAATGTGAGATCAATCTGGGATCACAAGACAACTCAGATGTGAGGTCGATTCGGGATCACATTCAAAGTAAGAGATAAGAATCTCAAATTTGAGCGATAGCTCACAAAAGATGTCTGAATTAGGAAAATCAAGGAAATAAGGGATGAGAATCCCATAGGTACTGCCCCCTCAGAATTGAAATCAAAATCAGGTAGAGAGGAGAACAGCGAATTGATAAGGATTTGATCAAATCAGAATGAAATCAAAATCAAAGGTAAATGATAATAGGATAACCATTAGGCAATGAAACATGCCCCAGCGATGAGATAGAAGAAAAGAGATAGGGCAAATGAAAGACTAGAAAATTGAGAGACATGAAAAGGAAAAAATTCCATCGAAAATCAAATTATGCTTCAAAAAGTCAGAACTGCTCAGAAGAAAGGGAAAATTTGGAAACGTGACTCGGATTTCAATTTCGAGTCCGAAAATGGATAGAAAATGATGTGATATGAAAGACTAGAAATGAAAGATATGATCAAGAAGAATCAGAAAATGAGCACAGTTGACCAACTAGTCCGTAGATGATAAAAAGGAAAGCTCTCTCCATATGCAAAGTGCAAAACTAATCTAACATGACCCTAAAAATGCAAGCTACTATGAAAGTGGTTGACTTGCAAGGTCACAATGCTTATAGACATCTAATTATCATCATCGAGCGTTATTGGTAGCGTCGTAAGATCATACAATGCACACTAGCATAACTATGTGGATATGAATATGATCTTTATCAGATAGAAACGTGAAAATCTCACCTAGGCATCAAAGACATATAGGTCAAGATGACTAATGCAGTGAGATCACCTAAGTTTGATATGGCGAGATTATGCTTGTATCAAGACACATGAAAATCAGGATAGCTAGAAGCATGCACTCGCAAAACAGTCAAGGATAATACCTTGTCAATCCATAGGGTCAAGTAAGACCAGCATAAATGCTCATGACAGTTAGGACCAACAAAATATACCCACAAGAAGATAAAGAAAGAAAACATGTTCTCATACCCTCAGTCTTCTAGCTATGCATCATTGAAAACTTCTCAGGGAGAGACCATTCATCAAAGAAATCCTCATAGACTACACACAAAGAAAAGATAAAGTCATCATATCGTCAGCGGGTGATTGTTTAAGTGCATGTGTGTTGGTCATAGAGTCAAACTCTGAGTATCATATCTGCTTAGTGAGAAATATCACATCATACGAGACTGCTGGGTAAGACATCTGATAAGTGTTAAGAAACACTCAAAGCAAGGATAGTGTTGAAAAACACTGTTTGGGGTGGTGTTGAAAAACACCTGTTAGGAAATGCCCCAAGAGACAAACGCACCTAAAGGACCTATGCTAACCGTTATGCCCCCTAGACAAAGACAAAGACCAATTCCAGACTAAGCCAAATAAGGTCAAGGTATGAGGGAAAGGCTCAGTGTCGAGGACGCATGCTAACAAATAGGAGTGCAAAGGCCTCAAGTAGCACCTGTTTCCAGGTTTTCACCACTTGGATTCTTTTTTTCATTTTTTCATTTTTTTTTTGTATTTTTGCTACCAAGGCGCCTGTTTCCAGGTTTTCACCAAGGCACTTTTTCTTTTTTAAAAAAATTTTGAATTTTTTGATTTTTTTGTATTTTTTCAGGACTTTTTATGCTTTTTAGGATTTTTTCAGCATCATATATGAATTTTTTTGATATTTTTTCAGGATCAATAAATATGTACAAAGGATGCCCCCAGATAGAATGGGCATCAAACTTCCAAGCAAGATCACATCGTGTAGTCCCAATATCTAGCAAGGTGGAAAACAAGAGGGATGAACAAGCTGATGGAAGAAATGGAAGACATGAAAATGAAGGAGAATGAAGGGAAGAAATCTTCAAGGTCAAACTCTTCAAGAGTACTCAAGCTAGGGAAAAATTTGTTGTCATGTAAAGCACATTTGGACAAGCAATGAGAGGTTAGCATAGGATAAGTCACAAAAGCACATTGCAAAAGAAGGAAGGATGCAGTCCAAAGGAGTAGACATGTCAAGAGGCTTCATATCATCGTGTTTTACTCTTCTTTTTTTTTTTTTAGATCAAGACTAGAGGGGAAAAGGATAGCGAAAGGCTAGAATGAATGGAGGAAAATAAATATGAAGGCTAAACATGAAAGGAATGAAAGCAAGATCATCGTAAGATAGCTCATAAAATAGCCAAATGTTCGTGTATAGATCAACATTGTCAAGATCAAAGAGAGAAGATGGAATGGATGAAATATGTAGAAGAACTATGCATGATGCTTGATTGCCAGGTTTTCATCATGGTACTTACCCAAGGCACCACAAGGGAGTGGTTTTCACCATAGGATGAATTTATTTCTCTTTACTTTTGCTACCAAGGCGCTTGTTTCCAGGTTTTCACCATGGCACATTTTCAATTTTTTTTTGTTCTTTTTTTTTTTTTCTTTTAGAATTTTTCTATTTTGTGAATATTTTTTCTATTTTTTGGAAGAAGGAAAGCTTTTTAGATAATGCTCCTTGAAAGGATAAACCATGATATGTCAAGGATTCAAAATGATATGCTCAAAGATGCTGAAGAGGAAAGGAAGACGTAGAAGGAATAGGCAAATGAGGAAAAATGAGAGAAGGTAGAAGGATAATGAATGGAAGGAATGTGAAAAGGTAGATGGAAAGAAAGGTAAGATCAACGTCAATACACACCTTGAAGGGTGGCGAGAGGATGGAGGAAACATGAACCATATTCTAGTTCGAGTGCAAACCATATTCTGGTTCATTATTGCTATCTGACTCCTCAAAGAGAGGATTGGTGTGCTTGTTATAATTCTCAAATGTGAATGGAGAAATATGAGAAGGAATATGGAAAATGGTTAGGAGAGGTTGTGGTTTAGGCACATGGAATGGAAGAATGTTTTTGAAAAAAAATGAAGTGGAAGCCTTTGGAAGCTTGAATGTCATCTTCACTTTTTGCTCAACATAAGACTCTTTCAAGAGAGACTTTGGAATCCATATAGCTTTAAGATTTTTATTTTCTTTTGATGTGTTAGAGAGAATATCTTCAATGATAGATTTTGGAACCCATACTTGTCTTGTAGTTTTCTTCTTAGATATCTCTTTTGAATTTATTCCCCCATGTCGATTAGAGGAGACATGGTGATCTTTTTTTTTTAATGGATTCTTGTATTGCTTCTTTTTCTTGTAGTGAACATTCAAGTTACTTCCAAAAGATTTGGGACTTGTGGAAGAAGAAGGAAAATATGACTGGTTTAGATGGGTGGATGGATGAAAAGGATTCAAGGGTATGCATCTATGTTGATCTTGAGGAAAGATAGGAGATGGAGGGACGTAAGGACCCAAAATGGATGACGAATTAGGAGAATTAGGAGGGGAAAGTGAAGGGACATAAGGACCCAAGATAGAAGGAAGACATGAAGCCCTTAGTATTGGTGGAGGAGGTCCAAGGATGGACATGGAAGACGTAAAAGGATAATCAATAAGTTCATCAGCATCTATATCACAACCAAGGATATCAACATCTTTAGAGTGAGCATTAGAATTTTCAACAAGATCCTGCACATCTTGAATAGGAGAAACTTCGTTGATAGGATTGTTTAAAGCTTGCAAAGACTTAGGAAGAGTAGAAAGCGGAAGTGAACATGGAGCATTAGAACAAGAAGGTGGAAGACTTTGATCTTGACAAGGATCTTTGGATAGCATAGGTGTAGGATTTTTCTCTTGATTTTCAATAGGCTTAACATTAGCAGTAACAACACCATTTTTAATAACCTTAATGGAAACATCATCTTTGGAAAGCGCAAGTGTGGTAAGGTTATTTTGATCATCAATAAGCTCAATGGTGCAAGTAGTAGCTCGATCTTGCTTAGGAGATGGTGGAATGAATGCAGAAGAGCATAGAGGATCAAAAGAACCATGAAGTGGATTAGAGACGTCATGAAAAGGATTGGATGACATGGAGGGTTCTTGATCTTGATCTTTTTTTATGTTCTTTTCTTTATCATTTTTAGAGTCCTATTGACATGGAGCCACTTCTACGAACAAGGAAGCAGGTTGGGATTGTATCAAAGACTTTGGAGGAGATGGTGAAGGATTAGCTAAAGTAGGCATTATAGCGGATGAAGGCTTAGGCACTTTAGGTTTGACATTATTGAAAGTATTTGCAGCCAAGTGAAGGTTATCTTGAGTATCTTTAAGAGGTGGCCCTTGAGGATAACTATAGGGAACCGCATGGAAAGCATTAGGATCTTTGTTGGATGAAGGATTTGTGCTCTTAAGGCTCCTTGAAGGCTTTGTGAAAGATTTGGAAGACTTAGCAGCTTTAGGAGATGTGTGGATATTGGAGGAAGTAGAGGATGGAAGGGGACCATCACAAGACAAAGGTTCAGCATTAACATGATCTTTCTTGAGAGTGCAATCTTTATTTTCAGCATGAGAGTTTTTAGACAAGACATGCTCATAGTATCTTCATTTATAATCAGCACGGAAAGCTTTCTCTTCCTCAATAGAAGTAGATGTATCATATTGTTCACAACAAATATCATAATTTTTCTCAAAATCAGAATCATATGGATCACCATCACAATCTATCCAATAGGATGACCCTTTAGTAAGCCTAAGCACACGACGAGGAGGACTCTTAGGAATAGAGGTGCCATAAGTATTGCTACATTGTCCATCATCATAGTCATCATAGTCATCATAGTCATCAAAGGTAGGTGTGTCACTCTTTGTGGAAGAGACATCACAAGGACTATCACGTTGCTCTTTATGGTATGTCTTCTGAAGAGAAGTAAGACTCTTGGGAGAAGTAGAAGAAGATCGAGATCTTGAGGAAGAAGAAAATGAAGACCTAGTGGAAGAAGAATACTTGGATAATGAGGAATTCGAATGATGTTTAGAAGAGTCATGATAAGATTTGGAAGATGAAGAATGTGAATAGTGTTTAGAAGAATCATGATAAGACTTAGAAGATGAAGAATGAGAATGATGTCTGGAAGAGTCATGATAAGACTTGGAAGGTGAAGAAGAATGAGAAGATTTAGATGATGAAGAATGTTTGGAAGAAGAAGATCGTGATATGATCATGTTTATGATTCTAGCAAAGGCATCTAATTTAATCATCTTTTCTTTTATTTTTGCTATAAATTTATCACTCATGAGAATTTTGGAGGAACAACACTTTTCGAATATGTCAATGAGCTCAAGATCATCTATTCTTAATAAAGGTTCCAAAGCTAGATAGTCAAGATTCATGGTTCCAAAAGAGGAGAAATCAAGCATAGGAATGATAGAAAAATAGAGGAATGCAAACTAGATAGTAGGAGAAAAAGAATCAAGAAGAAGAAGAAGAATTTCCCATGGGAATAGAAGACTTTAAAAGAACATGGGAAATGGAGAAGAAAGAAGAAGACTAAGAGCCATCTTGTGCAATTGATACCATAATGTTCATTGAGATGTTGAGCAACATGACAACACCTAGGATCTAAGATCTGGACTGACCAAGGAAGACTGGTAATAGGATGACCTCACAAAATGTCAACACCAAACTAGGATAATCAAAGTTCTCTATTGTCCAAAGAGAAATGAAAAGATAGAAGGAGGGGCTTTACCAACACTGTCAAAGAGGTGCTTCAAATCAAAGGGTGACTACCCTTGCACTTTTGAACCAGGAGGTTGGGCTAGGCCAAAAGATAATTGAAATTGAGATTAAATGAAAATTATTTGGACAATAAGAGTACGAGAATTTTCCAAGAATGTAGCTCACAATTCTAGAGATAAATTTTCTCACCAAGAACAACCTTCTAATGCGATATTTATCATTTTTAGATGTGATACTGATGTTGATCTTGACCAATTTGTGCAAAATTTTGAGTTTTAAGGTCTGATTTTGGATTTTCTGAATGTTAGGGTGAAAATGTTTGATGTCAATCACAAATTTAACAGCATTTGGACAGGTTTGCAAATAGTAGAGGATCAAACATGTCTTCAAACACTTGAAACAAGGGAAAAAGCAACCTTGCCAAGACAAACACTTATGATATCAAAAATAAAATTGCACCCTATGAATGCTACCGATTGTTTGTATGTTGAAAACATTTACACTGGTATCACACAATAGAAGACGCTTCAAGCAATATCTACTTACAAGACAAGGCTCAATACTTACCAACTTAGCCCACAACTTGATGCCCCCTTGCCTCACACCAAGTGGTTACCCACAAGAGATATTGGCTTTGTCGTGGAAGTGTCAAACGACACAACCAAAGGGACACATATGGTGAGTATCTTAAGGTGATCCGGGTAAACCACTTGGATCAATCCTTGCACTAAGAAGATAAGTGGCTAAATAAGGTGGCTTCTATCTAATGGTTCTTAATAAGAATTTCCATTCACAACACCCCTCTTGCTCCTCATAAAGGACTAGGACCTCGCTGCCTCAAGAGTACCTTAAGCATTCTTGTTCAATGTTTTCCCCATGGTCGCAATCCCATGAGCTACTCACATCAAATGAAGATAAGTGTTATGTCTACCAAGGTTTTTGGTGTCCTTGATAGCCTTGAGATTATAGTGAGTTGGAATCACTTGCCACTAAGGAAAATGATGACAAGGTTGTCCCCACTTGAGTCGTTCCTCTTGATTGCTCAAGAGCAGGCCCGCTAAAAGATCCTAAACTAAATAAAGAATAGATCAACTCTTGAGGTTCAAAGTTTTTGGTTCACCACAAGGGTGAAGAGCATACTCCCCTATCTCAAGAATCTCTCCCAAACACACCAAGCAAAAGAGGTTCAATTACTCCCTTGCTTCCAAAACCTTAAGATGGGTCAAGATTTTCTGGTTCACCTAAAGGTGAAGAGCATACTTCTCCTACCACCTCAAATTCTCTTTCACAAGGTTTTAAAGATTCCTAATATAATTAGTGAATGCCACACTTGAAAAGAAAGCAAATAAACAAGCAAGAATTTTTTTTTTGTTTTTATGCTTGGGCAGCCCTACAAAAACTGTCAGTAGCCCTCTTTGACATGCGTTCTTTTGGAAAAATATCTCAAGCAAGAAGCACCTACAACCACAACTTGTTAGACCAACAAGAGTTAGGAGAATCAAAATCCAAAATCTAACAATGATTAGTACATGAAAAATCAGATAATCTACAAAAATAACTAATCAAATGATAAAATCTGAAAATGAAACCATCATGGTTGGATTAGGCTCGGAAAGACCTTTCCAACAATATATCACACTTAAACTTTTGATACCATTTGCAAAATTTCAAAAACAAAATGGGCAACCCGAAACTTGCAAAATAGATGAAATAGCCCAAAAATAGCTCTCTGTCAGGTTCAGGCGATATACCTCAGACTTCACCAGTATCGCGCGACATAGTTTCTTATAGCTGGGCAATATACCTCAGTCCAGGCGATATACTGCACAATAGGCGGGCGATACTTCGCACGACACCAGGCGATATACCTCAATACTGTTGTGCAATTCTTTCGAGACGCGAAGTGTCGCGTGGGTATTATAAGGTATATCGCGCGATATACTGAGAAGTATCGTGCGATATACTAAGACAGAAAACCAGAGAATGAAAATTACACTAAAAACTTGCTGAAAAATTGACGGAAAATGACGAAAATGTAGAAAAAGAAGGGACAAAGCTAGTCTACTCTGCCCCACGGTGGGCGCCAGAAATGTACACACTAAAAAGGTGCACTTCTATGAACCATTACATGCAAGGTTGCTCAAAAATGAGGCCTCACAAAGCGGCTCATAGCTCTCTATGCATGGAGTTGCATGGGACTATGATGTATTTGCTCTCAGCTAGAGCTACAAGCTTGTGACCTTGCTAGTCAACCACACAATGAGAGATTCAAGTGAGGACAAGGGAAAGAGTGCCAATATCCTCAAGAATCACTATGAAAATGCAGTGCAAGCTATATGAGAATGCAATCTAAGCTATGGAAATGAAAGTACAATGCAACTAATCTATGAAAGGAAATAGCAATGGATTACAATGCTTCCTATTTAGACTATGTGAGCTTATTCTATTGCATAAAAGGAAATCTACATTAAGAATGCCATTATCATGCAACTATGAAAGCAAATATGAACTAGATGATGAAAGCAACAAGTCTTCAATGTCTTCAAAACTCCAAATGCACCTAAAACCTGCAGCATAACATTAGCATAAAACAAGTGGATATATGCAAATGAAGGAGAGAGCTCTCCTTTTATAAGAAATGCAAAGTAATGGACCATTGAGATTAAGAGGCAAAAAGTCTTAATCAGCGGTGGAGCTTGAAAGAGGAGCAATCCATGTGCACACATATCCTCCAATAGGAAAATAAAAGTTGACTTTATGTCCATATGAGACAAAAAGTGCTTTTCTCTTTTTTATAAAATATGAATAATGCTTTATTTGTGCAACTTAGGATAAGAGGAAATGGGGGCTTTTTATTTGATCAAAAGGGGAGGAAATATTCCTTTTAATTAAATAAAGACTTAGGATAAATGGTTAGCCCAAGGATAAAAATCCAATATATGATCGAAATTAAGACTTGATCAAGAGATTGATAATGTTGAAAATATTGATTATTGATAAAAATGATTCAGGATTGATAAATCAAATAAATGGGGCCCAAAGTCTAGGCGACCATTTTAGGGTGCATACAAGGGCATCTTTAGGGAATATTCTTTGTTTATAAGTTGTCGTAACGTCTATGTTTCTTCTCTCTTAGTGAGTTAATTATTTATATACTTAGATTCAAATATGTAACGAAATGAAATTCAAATGCTTATGGATTTATTTCAAATTCTTTATGGTGTGTATGTTGTCTTCTTCGTGCCTAGAATACTATCTTCTTGTGCGTATTGGGTTATCGGGTACTAGAAGACCTAGGAGGATACAGAGGCTGGGGTATGTGTCAGATGTTCTATCTCAGCTATGTTTTGATGTGTGTGTATTTAATCTTGTTATTACTCCTGTTGACCATTGGGCTCATGATATATTGTACTTCTTTGTGGTATCTTTGTAACCATATCTAGTTCTTTTGTGTGAATATGAATATGAGGTTATGTAGATGTATACCTGATTAGATCTAGGAGAGATCTGTGAGCCTAGGGTAGTTTACCTAGATATGTAGTAGGAGGTGGCTTGCAATAAGTGTTGAGGCCCACAAGTGGCTACTAGGATCACTTATTGTTAAGTATCTTAATCAAGTGATAACTAAATATAACATTGAGAGATTTAAAAATGAACCTAATAAGATATGGTTTCCTCACCCTGGCTTAGTGTTAGTACAAACTAAGGTGGGAATGGAGAAGATGAATAGCCCCCTTTTAAGGGATGAGTTGGCATAGTTGATGACTTCATCTGTATGAGAGGTCATTGATGTTGTGTATGGTCACTTGGGTGCCGAGATTCAACAAGATTACCAAGATGAGACTCAAGGGTTAGACGTACATGATGATACCTTCCTATGCATAGTCTAGTTATCCTACATGTGTCGATTGCCTCTGGATTAGTGGGTCTTCCATTTCATTATGCTTATTTTCCTTGAGTTAGAGAGCTTTCAGGATCCTTTCTTAGGTTGATCTATTTGATGTTTGTTATCCGAGTGGGATCTATTGTTATCTCCTTAGCACAGTGGGAGTGGACCATTTTAGGTTCATGAAGTCGGGTGGTAGTGGTTCTTTTACCATTTGAGATTCTGATGTTCATGCACCAGTGCTGGATGATCCCTGTAGTTGTTGTTTCTTCTTGATCCTCATCATTGGAGAGGTGTTCTTCTTCTTGATCTTTTCCTTGTGATCTTATATCTTTGTATCAATTCTTCAGAGATGTCTTATGTTCTTCTTTTCGATTATTGTATTACATACCCTGCGACATGTGCAATGGATGTAGATTTATGGATACCTTATGGTACTAGATGTATTTATGTTACCTTCTAGGTGATGTTGTTTCTTATCTTTTATTTGTTGATATGAGTTTCATTATTGTACCCGTATCTATGTTATTAATTAATGTTAAATAATCTTCATCAAGGAACCCTTGAGAGTTGTAACTTGTGTTGGTTGTCTATGTTATGTGAGTTAATGGTAATTGCTTCCGCATTGATGTTTATCATGTATGTTAACTTTTTTTTAAAAAAAATATTCTGCAAACTTAGATGCATGTTTAGGTTAAGTTCTTCTGGGTTCACTGGCGGGGCATTACAGTAAGTCAGAATACTGGATTGTATACATTGATTTTTGTATCTGAGGAACCTTGGACTGACATCAGTATGGATTTTTTTCTTGGCTTACCAAAGGTATTAAGAGGTAATGATTCTATATTTGTTGTGGTAGATATATTTTCAAAGATGGCACATTTTATACCTTGTAGAAAGACATCAAATGCAGTACATGTAGAAGATCTTTTCTTTAAGGAAATTGTCAAATTGCATGGATTACCAAGGAGTATTATCTCTGACCAAGACAATAAATTTGTTGGATACTTTTGGAAGACTCTTTGGAGAAATTTTGGCACTGAGTTGAAATATAGTTCTACATTTCACCCACAAACTGATGGACAGAAAAAAGTTATAAATAAAAGTTTGGGAAATCTTTTGAGATGTTTAGCTGGAGAAACACCTAGTAATTGGGATTCTGTGTTGGCACAAGAAAAGTTTGCATACAATAATCCAGTGAATAGGAGTACTGGAAAAACACCCTTTGAGATTGTGAATGGCATACAGTCGAGAGGTATATTTGATTTGAGGGATGTTGCTGATGAAAGTAAGAGAAGTGCTGAAGGAGTGAAATTTGTTGAATACATGAAGACATTGCATGAAGATGTGAAAATCAAACTGGAAAAGAGTAATTAGAAATACAAAGATAGAGCCGATAGATCAAGGAGATATAAGAATTTTGATGTTGGTGATGAAGTGATGGTTCATCTGAAGAAAGGTCGATTTCCTATTGGAACATATGAGAAGTTGAAGATGAAGAAGTTTGGACCTTGCAAGATTTTGAAGAAATTTGACAGTGGAAATGCATATGAGATTGAGTTACCTGATGACATGGACATATAACCAATTTTCAACATTGCTGATTTGTATGAGTATCATGAACCTGATGATACTCATGACAATACCGATGGAGTATCCTAAGAAATAGAATGAAGAAGTTGAACAGATTTTGAAGCAAAGAATTGGCAAAAGTACAAGAGGTAAATAGTATATGGAATATCTGGTAAAGTGGAAGAACAGACCGATTGAAGACAGTTCATGGATTTCACAGTTTGAGTTGGATGCAGCTCAGATCATACCTACTAAATGATTCAGAGAATCATTTCTAAATAACCCCAGGTGTTTGATGCAGGAGCATCTCAGGTCCTTGGCAATCCTATGTCACCAAAAAGATTTTGATGTTTGTCTATGTTTCTCGGTTCCTTCTTTGACCGAGTTGGCTCGGTAGTTGGTCAGTTCCCTTTGGTTATCGAGTTTGGTCAGTTATCTCCTAGGTGGTCGGATGTTTCACTGGCGCTCAATGATGCTTTTCTGTTGCTCGGTCATCCTTGCTTACCGAGTAGTTTATTTTGAGTTTCTGTTGAGGCTGACTTGTGCATTGATTATGGGTCATAGATTTTATGCTAGAATCCATCATTGGGAAGTGTGTGGTCCCAGATATGACCATTCCTTCTATTGATTGTAGATCTAAAGGCTGACTCAGTTCGGTAACCTCTTGTATAAGCATAGATGTTTGGTTAGAGTTTAGGGAGTCAGTTTTGATAGAATTTGGAAGATAGAAGATTAGAGATTGTTCACAGATCCTTGCATGTTTGAGGACTTTTGTAATTCATTGTAATATCTAGCCGTAATCAGGAAGGCCTTACAGCCCAACATGTAAGAATCAATTTGAATGATAATATATGAATGATCCTACTTTCTCTCTCTCACTATATTGTTGCTTCCGCGTGTTGTTGAGAAAGGTGGTTCAGGTTGGGTGTGTCATCCTTTGGCCCCTTCCTCCCTTCTCTTGTGTCAATCCCATAGGTAGGATTGCGTTAATAATTTTACTCCATTAATAGGTTTATTTACCTCTTAATTAATTCCACTTATCTCAAGCTTTCCTCTTCAAAGCAATAAAAATAAAACAAAATAAGGATTGGATCCTACTAGCAATAAGCATCATTTGTTCATATCCCTCTTAAGTTATTCATCTAGGTACAATCATTATACTAGTTTATATGATCATCTTATGGAATAACATGTTTTCAACTCGCATTGACCCTTTTTCTTGAGCTATTGAAATTCTCTTACATACCTTGTCTATCTCCTATAGAGAAAATTTGACATGAATTATGGAGTCATATTGTAAGCCAAAAAGTGATCCATTCTATTCAAAATTGGAATTTGTACAAATCTGATGGATCCCAAGGGTCAAAAGAATCCCCTTGGAAATTATTTGAAGAGTCATCATAATGTTTATTACAAATAAACTATTAAAACTATAAAAAATTATCAAAAAATCTATGTATAAAAATAGGTCTACTTGGAGAAGGCATAACTTTCTTTACATAGCTTGAAAAAGCTCGCCGCTTACATCGTTGGAAATCTAATCAAATTATCTAGAGGCAAATTTCAAGAGTAGATGGCTCCTAGCAGGAAGATTGGCCCAGAAATGCTCTGAAGACCTTCAAAAATGTAATTTACTGGAACATAGAAAATTTTGAAAAATTAGATTTTCAGTATTTTCCCCAACTATGCTCTGATCAAAATTTGTGGCCTTTCAAGCATTTAATGGATCCATTTCCCCCAGTGTTGTGAACTTCAAGTGATCATTGTACCCAATTTCCCCCAGTGTTATGCAACCTGGCTCTAATACCAAAATGCCATGCCTAAATTCTATGGGCAAAACACACCCAAAAAAATTTAAGACGTAATTATACAACTAAAAAACATTTTCTCCCAATTGTCTAAAATCAAGTTGCACTTCAAAATTTTTTTTTTAAGTCAATATATAATACGATTTATAATATCCTTCTTAATTTTCAAGTAATTAATTTTAATATAATAATTATCATTAATCTCCACTTCCAAATTCCCATAATTTATTATTAATTGAACATAACCTTTATTAATACTAATAACCATTTAATATTTATTTCATTAAATCTTTTCAATTTAAATTATATTCCCACAATGATTTGTGCATTAATTTAATAGGATAAAATTCTTTTCCTAATGAACTTAAAAGTTACATAAATTAATACTTGTAGAAACCTAATAGTATATTAGTTAAATATTCAAGTCTCATAGAATTTTAAATTAATATTGTTAAATTAAATTTCCTCCAAATTATAGTTAAAAGGGAAAGTGAAAACATATCCCACAAAAATATCCCTCACCAAAGGAATAAAGTCACCTTGCTAAAAAATAATTTCAATTAACTAATGGATATAATTCTAGCTAAAAGAAAGACAAAATCCCACTTAAGGGAAAGAGAGGGATAGGACATTTTCGAAAAAAAACTAAGGGGATTGACTTTTCCCTAACCCTAATTCAAAATTAGGGTTAGGGTGAAAATAAAAACACCCAAAAAATACTTTCATTCATTTATTTTCCTCTCCTCTCTCTCTTCCAAACCCTAGATGGGTTTTCTTGTTTCCCTTCTCTTCTTCCATGCTTCCCTTCTCCCATAGATTTTCTTTGTAGGTTTATGGAGCATTCAAGGATGAAGGTCAAGGATATATATATATATATATATATATATATATATATATATATATATATATATATATATATATATATATATATATATATATATATATATATATATATATATATATGCATATGCGTATATGGGTTTGAATTAGCTATAGCCAACACACTAGTTTGATCTTCAAATTTGTTGTAGTTTTATCTCTTTTTGTATCTTGTTATTATAGTCCTTAGATCCATATGTGTGTGTATATATATATAAGTCTGTATTTCCATGTTTTAATTTTTTCTTTTTTTGTTTTTAAACATGCTGTATTTTTTTGAAAATGTCTTGGAGCTATTCATGGCTACCACAGGCTCTTTGGTTGGGCCCCTACCGCAAAAGTGGTCCTCCCCTGGCCGTGGTGGCCTCAGCCGCTCACAGCAGTGGCTCCACATGTTGTGGTGGCCACAACCACCCATGCCAATGGCACCACCTATCGTGGTGGCCTCATCTAGTCACGACAGTGGCTCCACCTACCGTGGTGGCCACATCCACTTACGACAGTAGCTCCACCTCTTGTGGTGGCCATAGCCACTCACGGTAGTGGCTCTACCCATTGTGGTGGCCTCATCCATTCACGGTAGTGCCTCCACAAGCCGTGGTAGCCATAGCCACTCATGACAGTGCCCTTTCCCCTGCCGTGAGGAAGGGTAGGGAAGACAGTAAAAAACAATTAATAATAAGTCAATTTCATTTCTTTTTTATATATGTTACTATATGAAGTTTATATATATATATATATATATATATATATATATATATATATATATATATATATATATATATGTATATATATATATATATGTATATATATATATATATATATGTATATATATATATATATATATATATATATATATGTATATATATATATATATATATATATATGTATGTATATATATATATGTATGTATATATATATGTATATATATATATATATATGTATATATATATATATATGTATATATATATGTATATATATATATATATATATGTATATATATATATATATATATATATATATATATATATATATATATATATATATATATATATATATATATATATATATATATATATATATACATATATATGTGTGTGTGTGGTTATCCCCTTATTAATATGCATATTTATATAAAAATAAGGATGTATGTTTATTTATATACACAATATAGGATCATAAGAAAAATTAAGAATATAGTGTATACACAATTAGTAGGAAGATTGCATACTATTTTAGCCTCTCTATTTTTTTGAATGATAAGAAAATGTAAATTCTTTAAACTACAACCTATATTTTTTGAAAGGAACTTTTGCAAGTAGGTTTACTAAATCCTTTTTTTTTTGCAAGGTAAATGAAAATGAAACTGTAACATTTCTATTTCTTCTAAGAATGTGATTGATTTCTTTTTTTTATATCAAGCTAAACTTTAAGCATAAAAAAAATGTTACATTTTCTACAAGAAGATATCTTTCTTTGCAAGAGAGGAACAAAATAGAAACAACAACTCTCTTTTTTCTGCATTTATATTCAAATCTAATTCAAACTATGACAATGAACTTTAAAGTAATACAATATTTAAAAAAAAAATCTTAATGCAAAATATATACAAAATTTACTCCATTTTACAAATGGTAAAGGCTAATACATATAAATCCTTCATTCTTTCAAATGATACAAAGCTCTCTCATGAGCCATAAAGACTTCAAACTTGGAAATTTCTCCAACTTTACATTCATGCAAACCTGAAAATAAAGACATATAAAGCTTGACCATGGAGGCTCACCTCCCATCCTAGGCCTTTACAAGGCCACCCTTGAGCTAGGAGAACCAATGCTAACCCGGGTATTCTTAAATGAGACACAACACAAACATAATACACACAAAGCTACACCCTCCCATGGCTAACACAAGAAGCTTGAAGTAAATCTTCCTAAGGTTGAATGTGGACCAAGTATCCAATGGGAGACAAGGCTAGATATAAAATACAAGCCTTCAACAAGGAAACAATTCTTCCATACAAATGCAACATAACTTCCCCTCATTTCTTCCATACAAAAGTATCATAACTCCTCTTCACAACCCCAAATCAAATCAACCAAATATGAAAAAAAATCTTTATGACCCCCAAGAATATAAATGTTACGAGCCTACCATGGACCCCATAATCCATAGTACATCCCTCTCTCCCAAGGAGAGAGTCTCTAAACCAAGAGGGTTGTCACAAATCCCTTCACTCACAAAGCTATTCTTCCCTCCCAAGGGTGAGTTTGGCCTTGCACAAAATCCCTTAACCACACACAAACACCATAATACAAATATATATTTTAACTTCACATAACAACACTTCATATTACAAAATCAACCTACTAGTAAGCACATATACTATGCAACACAAATAAGAACAATATTCCTTCATTCATTCATGGAAGCCATAAGTAAGACACCATAAATGAGAACTGTAAAGCTTAAGAGCCACCAACCTTGAAAATAGAAGTTATGGATATGAATGTTGAGGTATAGCCCTTCCCTTTTTGTTTTTCCTTTCCTTCTCCTAATCCTCTTAGTGGTCTCTAAAGTTATAGAGTTGGTGATTGAGAGGAACCATCTCCATTTTCCCCTCTAAATTCAAAATCCTCACATTTTCCAAGTCCTTGGAGGAAATGTGAGCTCATGTTGGTCACTCTTCCCAAACCCTTACACATTTATAAAAATAAAGGTTCTTTAAAAGAAAGTGGCATGAAAAGTGGTCAAGCTGGTCCTCCCAATGAAAGGTAGTCTTCCCAAGACCATGCTTTAAATTTTTTATTTTCGGCCATCTTGGAAAATCAACTTTTTGGAAGCCTCCCATGGTCAAAATAAGGTGTCCTATGGTCAAAAAATTCCCTTACCCATGGGTATATGAAGTAGGCCAGTAAAAAATTTGTTAAACTCAACCCTAGGTGGCCATATGACCCCTCAAAAACCCCAGTTAAGACCACCTACGAATTTTAATGGATAAGACTCCACTTTGGGCTCAAAAACCAAGTGGTCCTTATGGGGAACATAGCTAGGTACCTAGTGGGAAAGTTGGGACCTCAAGCTTTCCAAGTGGACATGCCATGCCACATCACTTTCACAACAAGTGTGCCGATTGGCACTACATTACACATCACAACACACTTCGAAAGTCCACTTGTTAATTACATAATTTGATGAATGCAATGCAAATAGAATTCACACCATACACTATATGAAAGAAAATACATTGCAATGAGGTTTTTTCATTCAATAGATGCAACTTTGGCTTTACAAAATTTACATAGGGGTCACTACAACATTTGGGGTTGAATTCTAATGGTGGGTAGCGAAGACAACCATTTGTGTGTGATTTTTGTGTTTTTTTTGTAAGTGCCCCTGACGTTATCGTAATAGCGATGGTATCAAAGAAAAAGAAAGACTCATTTCTAATTTTCCCCAAATCCCAGTTGTGTGCATGAAGAGGGTGAGGTCAAGCTAGGAAAGAAGAGGTAGGTGTTTATTTGGATCTTTGATCATTCCATTTGCTTCATGTGAGCTCGAAGCATCATACTTTACTTCCATTGATGATTATTTACTTGCTCAAGGCCGCGGGCCTATGATTGTTTCTTCCTTCTGTTTATATCTTTGATTTGGTTATTGACACAACATTATAATGCTCACTATTGTATTTTACTTGTTTGGATCTTTGAAGACCCTTGTTTAACACTAGGGAATTATTGTTGGATCCTTGCATTTTTATTATCTTCTTACGCATTATGATGACCTAGGGCATCAATGATTAACTATTAGTTATTTTTAATTTATCACATGATTGACTATCGAGCTAGGGCATCATTATTTGCTTCCATTGATGATTATATATTATACTTGATTTCTCAAGGTCGCGAGCCTCTGACTGTTTCTTCCTTCTATGTATATCATTTCTCAATTTGATTTGGTTATTGATACAACATTATAATTCTCACTATTGTATTTTACTTGTTTGGATCTTTGAGGACCCATGTTTAACATTAGGGAATTATTGTTCAATCCTTGCATTTTTATTATCTGCTTATGCGTTGTGATGACCTAGGGCATCAACAATTAACTATTACTTGTTTTTAATTTATTTCATGATTGGCTATTGGGCTAGGGCATCATTATTTTCTTCCATTGATGATTATATATTGTACTTGATTTCTCAAGGCCGCAGGCCTATGACTGTTTCTTCCTTCTGTATATATCATTGCTCAATTTGATTTAGTTATTAACACAACATTATAATTCTCACTGTTGTATTTTACTTGTTTGGATCTTTGAGAACCTGTGTTTAACACTAGGGCATTATTGTTGGATCCTTTCATTTTTATTATCTACTTGTTGTGATGACCTAGGACATCAATGATTAAGTATTACTTTTTTTCAATTCATCGCATGATTGACTATCGATTCATTTCTAATGTACACATATTCCAATCCTTAGTGAATAGACATTATGACACTCACTAAGCCTTACTTTTAGTTCATCATAAGGATTGGTACTCACTAAGAACAAGACATGAAAGTAGCCAAGTCTATGCATCGTATGTTCTTCCAAGACAATGTGCATAGAGTTGGCTACTTTCATGTTCACTATGATGCATATAATCCTATCTTGATGCTAAGAATATTGAACAACCTCTTCCCAATGTCATATTTAGTAAGGAAAAATCTTTTAGTTTATTGTGAGACACTGAACACTAATCAGATTCTTCCCCTTGGATCAATACATGGATCCTCTACACCGAGTACACAACAATTTCTTACTGCTTCACAAGAACCTTTAATGGTCAAAGAACTCCCTTTCTTTCATTCCCAAATCTCCTACTCTCCTAGACACATTCATATTTTTGTCCACATTCATAAAAAAAAATTGATCACAATACATTTACTGATCAAACATAATTAGTGACTGATTCACTTTTCCTCTTAATACTCTATGGCAACATATTCTTACCCTTCACACTATTTCAAACTAGGATCCCCATATCTTATTTTATGCACCAAACACTTAACACTTGACAATCATTAAACAATCCAATGATCCTAATATTGATCATTGTCTTACCTTTTTTGCACTTCTTTTTAACTTGTTCACTAATCAACCCTCACTCTTGGGATTCCTAGCCTCCATCTTATTCTAGAAACTAGGCTTTTCCCATACATCAACCCTTTACACTTCTACTACATACCCACCAAGTTATCAAGAAATCTTATTTCCTTTTTTAATGACTGTCTATAACAGTCCTAGTTACCTCTACAACTTGACAATCTACAAGACTTTCTTAGACTCACAACAATTATCTAGGGTGTTAGGGAATTCCCTAGACTACCATACACCTTCCTTCAAATTATTTTAGTACAAATATTCCAACTTATTTTGTGGACAAAGCCTTTTTCCTAAATATATCTATGTATTCCAATCCCAGAGATAGTCACGGTCACTTTTCACTATGACAAAAAACTTATTAAAGTCTATCCCTTTCCAAATCTCTATTTTCTCATGCCATGGTACCTTAAATAGTATCATTCCCTTATTAATTAAATAAATGAATTAGTCACAACCTCAGGACTATCCTAATTATGAAAATGAACAAGAAACCCTTAGAAACAAGGTTTGACAACTTTTGGAATGACTTCCCACAATGTACATGGGGGTGTCTAACACAACATCCAACCTAGAGGCTTCAAGGAACACAAATAACTAGTGAACTTGCAAAGATAAATACTGTTGGAGATTTGCTAGTAGGCTAGTACTGACTATATGTTTTTCATTGATGACAACATATGGAAAGTAGCATGCATGGAAGTCTTATGCAATAAGCTTTCTATATATGTATAATGGACATGATATTAGCATGATATCATGGGTGCAGAGGTTAACTATTAGTATAAATAGTTATATAGCAGCTGGTGTCAGCAGTGTTCCTGACAGAGTAACAGGTAGTGTTCTATGTATGGTTGTCCATATAGTTTTCATGAAGCCTTGCATGCTTGGATATATGTTGAAGACATGTTAGTGATGTTTTAGTTATGGACGCATAGTCTGTTGATGAGTAGAAGTGAAGTTATGCAGTTGCTATTCGCCAACAGCAGTTTCCTATGTTTATTCAAAAGAGCCGACAGAGATTTTATTGGTTAAGTAGTTGCACCTATTTTGTGGGTATGCGCCCTTGGATTTAAGCTTAGAGGAGAGTTATTGATGTTTGGTTAAGAGTGCATGAGTTAATTCATCTTACAGAGAAAGTTCCAGTTATTTTGGTAGAGCCGACAGTATGTAGCGTACATCTACAATTATCTTATTGAATAGGTCCCAAAATGTGTTGCGTGCATAGTAGAGCCAACATAATGTTTGTTGGAGTTTTTTTTGGTTTCTCTAATATGATTTCAAGGTGGTTCTAATATGCCAACTTGATTATATCATTTAGAGGAAAGATATTTATAGGCAGTCATTTGTGATTGCTGAAGTGTGGTTCATGGATGATTAAGTAGAGCAGAGTAGAGTGTGTGAAGTGTTGAGCCATCAGAATAAGGTCTATGTGACCAAGTAAAGTACTTGTTCTATTCATTGGAACTCATCCAAACACCAAGTCTAAGCGCAATTCACCAAGATCTAGATATAGTGTATATCTGTTATTCAGAAGGTTGTAGCCTTCACCCATTTGAGCAGTGAGCTCTCAAATAATGCATCCTCTCCCCTAACAGGGACAATTATAAAATACTCCTAATAGGGTCTGACCCTTGACCAGGTCTATTGTACTAAATATATTGTAAAGAAACTCTTAATAGGGTTAAGGATCTTCTAACAAGGATCATAATACTCTAGTGCAGAATATTAGTGGGTGTCAATTCCCACCAGGGTTTTTACCTATTTGGGTTTCCCTGTAACCAAAAGATTGGGTGTTGTGTTCTTTCATTGTTTTTATGCTTTATGTTTAAGTATACTTAATTGGATAAAGAATTGAATCTTTTAGATAACTAATTCACCCCCCCCCCCCCCCTCTCAATTATCTCTTGGGACTATTCCTAACAATTGGTATCAGAGCCAAGTGCCTTGGAGAGAAATTTTAACAGCTTGAGGTTGATCATATGGCATACTTTAGGAAAGAAAGTCCTAAGTTCTATGGAGAGAATTATCTTGATTGGAAGAACAAGATGGTGACCCATTTGTAGTGCATTGGTTTTGAATTTTTTGATGTAACTATCAAAGAAGCCAAGATACCTACCCTAGAAGACCTTGCACAAGAAGATGCTACTGATAGGAAAAAGGAATTGTTTCATCAGAATGCTATTGCTAAAGAAGCCCTTATCAGTGCTCTATTTGATGGTGAATTTTTAGAAATAAAAAGGTGGATACAGCCCACAAAATATGGAAGCACCTAGAAGACATATTTGAAGGAGACAAACAAGCAAAGGATGTGCAAATAAAAACATAGAAGAAAAGATACAATGCATTAGAGATGCTACCTAAAGAAAACATCAAAGCTTATAATCAGAGGATAAATGAAGTAGTTGTTGGAATCATAAACAATGGTGGAGAGATTTTAGAGGAGGACATTAATGACAAATTGATGACTACTCTCACTCTTGAATATGAAAGAAAGATCAACATCCTTGATGAGACCATGCAGCTTACATCTAATTTCAAGAGAGAGACTTTGATCAGAAAAATCTTAGCTTTTGAGATTTCAAGATTGAAGACAAAACCAAAGAGTGAAACAACCTTCAAAGTAATAGTTCATGGTAAGAAATATGCAAACACTTTTGGTAATTTTGATGATGATGATGAAGAGAAAACTCTAGAGGATTTCATTGCTATGATTTCTAAAAGAGAAAAGAAAGGAAAAGGAAAATATGAAGGTCAATTACCATTTAAGTACTTTTCATGTAATAAGCTCAATCACTTTGCATCTAAGTGTCCCACTAGAGCTAGAAAGTTAAAAAAGGATTACAAGCCTAAGTATTCTAATTAATGCTACTATGCTAGAGATGGAGTTTTACATGAAGATTTCGGTGAAGAAGAAATTGGATTCATTTCTATTATAGATAAAATGAATAATAAGATAGTTCATGAAGATAAGAAAGAGAATCAAGAACTAGCATTGATTTCACAAGCTAACATAAGGATAGACTGGATTATAGACAGTGGTTGTTCACATCACATGACAGGTGATAAAGGTAGGTTTGTTCATTTGGACAAATATAATGGAGGTATGGTCAGATTTGGAGACAACACTCCTAAACCAATAGTTGGTAGAGGAGCCATCACTTTGGATGGAAAGAATAGTATTGATGATGTTCTTTATGTTGATGGTTTAAAACATAACCTTCTCAGTGTTGGACAGTTACTTGGAAAAAGATATCAGTTGGAGTTCAAAGATGACAAATGCATCATTAAAAACAAAGATGGTGTTATGATTGCATCAGGCTCAAAGGCAATAGGTAATGTTTTTCAACTCAATTCAGAAGCAAGTTGTTTTGTTGCTAAATTTGATGACAGTTGGTTGTGGCATAAGAGACTATGTCATATCAATTTTGATAACATAGTGAAGATAAGAAATGTAAAGGCAATAAGAGATCTACCTAGCATACAAAAGCTAGTTGATACTATATGCAGAGAATGTGTGATGGGAAAGCATGTGATAAATTCATTCAGGAGAAAGAAAAATTCAATAAAGAACAAGTTGGATCTGATTCATACAGACCTATGTGGTCCAACTCAAACAAGATCATACTATGGTGAAAGGTATTTCATTTTTTTTGTTGATGATTATACTAGAATGATGTGGGTTGCATTCTTGAAAGATAAGTCAGAACCTTTTGAGAAGTTCAAAATATTCAAAGCTAAGGTTGAGAATGAATCTGGACTAAAGATAAAATGTTTGAGATCAAATAGAGGAGGAGAATTCACCTCTGACAGATTCTATGAGTACTACGAAGAAAATGGCATAAAGAGATAGTTAAGTGCACCTAGAACCCCTCAGTAGAATGGAATTGCAGAGAGAAGGAATAGGATAATCCTTGATACAACACACACCATTATGATTGAAGGAAAAGTTGCACACACCTATTGGAGAGATGCAGTCAATACAATAGTCTATACCATCAATAGAATTCAATTGAGGCCAGGTGCTGACAAAACACCATATGAGCTATGGTTTGGTGATTTTCCCACAGTAAAATACTTCAGAATATTTGGAAGCAAGTGCTACATCAAGAGAGATGAAGCGGTAGGCAAGTTTGATGCAAGAAGTGATGAAGGTATTTTTCTTGGTTACTCTACTAAAAGTAAAGCTTATAGATGTTTCAATTTAAGATTGAAAAATATCATAGAAAGTGCTCATGTAAAGATTGATGAAAAGTTTATGATTCAAGAAAGATATCATGATTACTCACCCATGATTGAAGAAGAACCTAGACCCTCCACTAGTGAGATAGTTATTAAAGAAATGTTTGATAGTATTGATGTGTTATTCAATGACCCTGAGACAAGTGAAGAAGAAACTCCTAAGGTTGATAAGTTAGCATCACCTAAAGTTCCAAAGTTTACATCAAGAAATCATTCCAAGAAAGACATCATTGGAGATCAGAGTGCAAAATTCTTAACAAGGTCCTAAGCAAAGAACTTAGCTAGCAATGAAGCGATATGTTTACTATCTCAGATTGAACCTTTAAGTGTTGAAGATGCTTGTAATGATTCAGATTGGCATGATGCTATGAAAAAAAAACTTGATTAGATTATTAAGAATGACACTTGGGAACTGGTCCCAAGACCTAGTGATAAGAATGTGATTGGAACAAAGTGGATAATCAGAAATAAGATGAATGAAGATGGTACAGTAGTAAGGAATAAAGCAAGATTAGTATGTAAGGGATATGCAAAAAGAGAAGGCATTGATTATTCAGACACATTTGCACCTATGAGAAGATTAGAATATATTAAGTTGTTTCTAGCCTATGCTATAGTCAAAAACTTTAAATTTTATTAGATGGATGTCAAGTCAGCATTCTTGAACGGAGACTTGAAAGAAGAAGTATACATTGAGTAGCCAGAAGGATTCACCTTATCAGACAGACCAGATATGGTATGTAGATTGAAGAAGGCCCTCTATGGACTTAAGTAAGCCCCTAGAGCATGGTATGAGAGATTATATGGATACTTAACAAAGATTGGAATCAAGAAAGGAGCAGCAAATTGTAATCTATTCATTAGAGAGACATCTGAAGGTTTACTACTTGTAGCTATATTTGTTGATGACATTATCTTTGGAGCTAATGACAAACTAAGTGCAGAATTTGCCAAAGAAATGAAGAATGAATTTGAGATGAGTATGATTGGTGCTATCAAATACTTTTTGGGACTAAATGTGCAGCAGACAGAAAAATGAATTTTTATTAATCAGTCAAAATATGTGAAAGAGATATTGAAGAAATTCAAGATGGATGATTGCAAGCCAGTAGGAACCCCTATGATCACTGGATGCAAGCTTACAAAAGAAGATGACTCACTAGTAGTAGATATAACATTGTATAAGTCTATGATTGGTAAACTTATCTATCTTACTTAGACTAGACCTAATATTTCAAATGCAGTTGGCATAGTTGGAAGATTTGCAACAAAACCTAAACAAAGTCACCTCATATTGGAAGTAAAGAGAATATTTAGATACTTGCAGGGCACTATAGATTATGGTCTATGGTATCCTAATTCAAAAAATGTTGAGCTTCATATGTACATTGATGCAGATTGGGCAGGATGTGTTGATGACAGAAAGAGTACCTCAGGAGGAGCAGTGTTTCTTGGTGATAGACTTGTCACTTGGACAAGCAAGAAACAAAATTGTATTAATTAGTCAATAGCAGAAGTAGAGTATGTTGCAGTAGCCTTGAATTGTTCTACAATTGTTTGGATCAAGCAGATGATAAAGGATTTTGGAATTCAGATTGATTATCCTATTATTATTCACTGTGATAACACTAGCACTATCAATATGTCAAAGAACCATGTGATGCATGCAAAGACAAAGCACATTGAGATCAAGTATCACTTCCTAAGAGAGAAAGTGGTAGAGAAAGAAGTCAAGCTAGAATATGTGAGTACTAAAGATCAGTTGGCAGATATATTCACAAAGCCATTGCCTAAGGATACTTTTGAGTATCTCAGGGAGAAGTTGGGAGTCATTCCCTTCCCTGATTTTGCTTACAAGAAAGGAGGAAAGGCATCAGTCCTCACGGATTGGTGGAAGGTTGACTAATCTACCTTAGGAGTAGTACCGGTGCTTAAAATGAATGGAGCCCTTTTCCATTGATGTCAAAGGGGGAGTATATATAGAGTCATGAAAAATAGAAGTAAAAAGAGGAGTAATATACTAAGGGGGAGAAACATTCAGTTATGACAACAATTCAATTGAGGAAATGGAGAATATTAGAAAATATTGTAGCAGATGGAGGATTCATCTTTGGGGGAGTTTAGAAGAGGAAATGGAGAATGTTATAAAAGGAATGTTCATTTGGGTTGGTGGTGGTTTTTCATTCGACATGTTTCCATCAATGCCAAAGGGGGAGATTGTTGGAGATTTGCCAGGAGACCAGTACTGAATGTATGTTTGTTATTAATGACAACTTATGGAAAGTAGAATGCATGGAAGTCTTATGTAGTAAGCTTTTTGTATATGTATCATGGGCGTAGAGGTTAACTGTTAGTATAGATAGTTATATAGCAGCTCATGTCAGTAGTGTTCCTGATAGAGTAATAGGCAGTGTTCTATGTATGGTTTGTTAGAGTAGTCTTATGTTAGCTAATAATTAAATCATTTAATTATTAGTTTATCATACTCTAGGCTTAAGTTTCACTTAGGCGCTTTATAATTCTTTAGGGTTTTAGCCTTTAGGGTTTCGTGTTTCCTTTTATAAGGATTCACTTCTTTCATTTCAATAACGAGATTGTATTTTTTTCATCATTGTTAATAGAAGATTATTTTCTTGCAACATGGTTTTGCAGTCTCTGGCCTTTTGGCCGCCATAGCTTTCTGTCTTTTTGCTTCTTCTTTGTGACAGTCTTGCATGCAGGTGTTCTTGGGATGATTTGCGTTTGTCAAATCTAACATGGTATCAGAGCTCTCCTGTTGTTCGCTGTTCGAGTTTCGTTGAAGCGTGCCAGAAGCAGAAGGTTTTCAAGGGTTTCAGAAGTTTTTTTTGTGGATCTGGGGGAGAGCCAAAATTTGGCTCACCTTGGGCAAAAACAGACACCACCATTGTGTCCAGAAGGCCCAAGAACCCCTAAATCCATATAAAACTTGTCCATTTTGGACACAGTGGCATCTGAGGCAAAATTTTTTTGCATACCAGGGCCGTACGACCTTGGCACGCACTCCGAGGCGGGTACAAACGGTGATTTTTTTTTTAAAAAAATATATTTTGGGGGCGCCGCCCAGCGACCACGCCCGCGCCGCCCAGCAGCAACCGCAGCCGCGGCCACCGCCCGAGCGGCCACCGCAGCCGCGGCCCCCGCCACCGCGCCACCCGCGGCCCGCCCAGCTGCCGCCCACCCCGGCTCCGCCACCGCTCCGCCGCCCTCCGCGGCCCCCGCTCTGCTCTGCGGCTCCGGCCCCGCTCCGCCGCCCTCCGCGGCCCCGCTCCGCTCTGCAGCTCCGGCCCCGCTCCGCCCGGCTCACCGCCGCTCCGTCGACTGCGCCGCCGCTTGGGCCGCCCGGCGGGTGTTTAAGCCCGCGGGCTTATCTATGCCCAGCGACGGTCCTATGGGGACCAGAGGCTCAGGGTTTAGCCCCCTGCGCGCGCCATGCGCCTAGGGGCTCCTTTTTTTTCTAGCCCCAGGGGCTTTAAATTTTCTTTGGAGCTTTTTTGACCCCTTGATGGTGTTTTTGCTCTACAGGGAGCATACGGGGGTATTTTTCTGACTTCTTTATATCGTCGGAAAGCTCTTTTCGAGCTCTTTCCGATGACGGAGGTTCGGGTTTTGGGTTCTACCTTTTCAATAGCATTTTTTTCTGTTGAAGTCTGATGTCTATTTTTGCCTTCCGGGAGTCATATCTGGCTCATTCGGACTCCTTTTTCGGAAAACGAGATATCGTCGGAAAGCTGATTCTGTGTACTATTCAGTGGCAGAGGTATTTCTTCCAGATTCTACTCCAGGTTTTCACTCCTCCGAGTTATGCAGTTTATGCCCTCTGGTGGTGTGCTTGGTTCTACAGGTCCGGGGATCTCTTCTTCTGATTTCTTAGTGCACTCTTCTTTCTGACTTCTGAGCTTGCATGCTCTTTCTGTTGCATTCTTTTTTCTGTAAACGCACTGAGATAAAGTGCCCTCTTCTGCATTTCTGGGATCTTTTTCACCTGGTTCAGTTTTAGTATTCGCACTCAGTTATAAAGTGCCATGGGGGGATTCTGATGCATTTGCCACTATAGGCGCATCCACTCTTGTCAAGTGAGCGTACCTTCCATGACATTAGCCCATGTAGACTGTGTCTATGACACCGCCCTTTATCCTGTGTGTGTGCTTCTGTTGCACTGTTGGTGTTCCTGGTTCTTCTTCTGCAGCTGTTTCTGGCATCGCATTTCAGTGTTCCTGTCACCTCTCCCAGTTTAGCATTATGGGGGGGTTCACCTGTTGGTTCTATTGCTTCCTGGTTCGATTGATCAGCTCTTCAGACACTTGTCTTCTCTACCTAGTCATGCACTTCAGTGGGGGTTCCAGCAGTATCTTCTGACAGAGTTTTCAGACATGCTTCAGAGGAGTTTCTTGCTCTCTTCTTGTTCCTTTCTCTGGGACATCTTTTGCTTTTTGTTTTGGGTACCTGATCAGGCCTAGTTGCCGGGACCCATCTTTCCTGCTTTCTGCAGTAGTTTAGCTTTTTTTGCTTCTCCCTAAGTTACACTTAAGGGGGGGTGTTAGAGTAGTCTTATGTTAGCTAATAATTAAATCATTTAATTATTAGTTTATCATACTCTAGGCTTAAGTTTCACTTAGGCGCTTTATAATTCTTTAGGGTTTTAGCCTTTAGGGTTTCGTGTTTCCTTTTATAAGGATTCACTTCTTTCATTTCAATAACGAGATTGTATTTTTTTCATCATTGTTAATAGAAGATTATTTTCTTGCAACATGGTTTTGCAGTCTCTGGCCTTTTGGCCGCCATAGCTTTCTGTCTTTTTGCTTCTTCTTTGTGACAGTCTTGCATGCAGGTGTTCTTGGGATGATTTGCGTTTGTCAAATCTAACATGGTTGTCTATACAGTTGTCATGAAGCCTTGTGTGCTTTGATATATGTTGAAGACATTTTAGTGATGTTTTAGTTATGGACACATAGTCTATTGATGAGTAGAAGTGAAGTTATGCAGTTGCTATTCGCCAGCAGCAGTTTCCTGTGTTTATTCAGAAGAGCCGACAGAGATTTTATTGGTTATGTAGTTGCACCTATCCTGTGGGTATGCACCCTTGGATTTAAGCTTAGAGGAGATTTATTGATGTTTAGTTAAGAGCGCATGAGTTAATTCAACTTACAAAGAAATTTCTAGTTGTTTTGGTAGAGCCGACAGTGTGTAGCGTGCATCTACAATTATCTTATTGAACAGGTCCCAGAATGTGTTGCGTGCATAGTAGAACCGACAGAATGTTTGTTGGAGTTTTTTATGGTTTCTCTAATATGATTTCAAGGTGGTTCTAATAGGCTAACTTGATTATATCATTTAGAGGAAAGATATTTATAGGCAGTCATTTGTGATTGCTGAAGTGTGGTTCATGGATGATTAAGCAGAGCAGAGTAGAGTGTGTGAAGTGTTGAGCCATCAAAAGAAGGTCTATGTGACCAAGTAAAGTACTTGTGCTATTCATTGGAACTCATCTAGACACCAAGTCTAAGCACAATTCACCAAGATCCAGATATAGTGTATATCTATTATTCAGAAGGTTGTAGCCTTTGCCCATTTGAGCAGTGACCTCTCAGACAGTGCATCCTCTCCCCTAACAGGGACAATTGTAAAATACTCCTAATAGGGTCTGAACCTTGACCAGGTCTACTATACTAAATATATTGTAAAGAAACTCCTAACAGGGTTAAGGACCTTCTAACAAGGATCATAATACTCTAGTGCATAATATTAGTGGGTGTTAATTCCCACCAGGGTTTTTACCTATTTGGGTGTCCCCGTAACCAAAAGATTGGTGTTGTGTTCTTGTGTTCTTTCATTGTGTTTATTCTTTATGTTTAAGTATACTTAATCGGATAAAGAATTGAATCTTGTAGATAACTGATTCAGCCCCCCCCCCCTCTCTTAGTTATCTCTTGGGACTATTCCTAACAAATACTTTTGATCAGACTATGATCAAATAATAGAAAATGAACATGCAAGGGGGACAATACATTCAAGGATTTGGTAAGGGTATACAAAAAAGTATGGATTTTAAAGGAAACAAATATGAGTGTTCTAAACCATACAAAACCTTCTTAGAAGGAACACATAACTTGTGATTAGACCCAACCAAAAACTTGTATTATCACTATTGGGCTAGGGAATTATTATTTTCTTCCATTGATGATTATTTAATGTACTTGATTTCTCAAGGCCGTGGGCCTGTGACTATTCTTCCTTCTATATATACCATTGCTTGATTTGATTTGGTTATTGATACAACATTATAATGCTCACTATTGTATTTTACTTGTTTGGATCTTTGAGGACCCGTGTTTAACACTAGGGCATTATTGTTGGATCATTTCATTTTTATTTACTATTTTCTATGATGACCTAAGACATCAATGATTAACTATTACTTTTTTTCAATTCATCACACGATTGACTATGTATGGTTTGATTATGCACATGCATAACTGTAGATGAGGATATGTAATAGGATATCATGCATTTCTTAGAGCCCTTGGATCTAACCCCATTTCTTTCCTTCTTGTAGGTTATGGATCAACTAGGAGCACACTGGATTCAAACCCTGGTCATCCTTCCATCATCTCTTCAGGCAATATATGGTACCCTATTGTTTATGCTCATTTACTCATGTATGTTTGTATTCAACCTTATCTTTCTAGGAGTTGGCTATGCTCACGGCCTGTGTGAGCCCATATTTTTTGTGGTATCATTATCAGTATTGCTTCATTATTCCCATTTGAATGCACTTGTTCTTATGATATTCATATCTCATGAAGCTAGGGCATTATAGATTTAATAATTGCATGATCATAACCAGCAGCACATGAAGCAAATGGAATGATCAAAGAGCCAAATAAATACCTACCTCTACTTTTGTACACTTTCCATCATCCAAGATCCATCCACAAAGCTTGGTGCTATCAATTTTCTTAACTCCTTTACCTTTCCAGTAATACTCAAAATCTTATCTGATGAATCCACATAAGCATAAGAGTAACCAATATGATCTTATGATCATAAGAATCAAGTTCAATGTAAAGAAAATGTGTTCACACATAGAATCACATGTAATATAGTCTCAGCTATAGTAAATAAATATAGACTCAGCTATAAAATAAAGTATGATCCATACATACACAATAAGCCACTAAATTATGCTTCATAAGAATAAGAGTAATCACATAAGTCTCACCACATAAGAGTAACCAAATTTTTCTGACATATAACCAGGTGCAATGTGATCAGAGCAAGATGCAATATAGTTCCCTCTATAAATAAATGTATTCACACATATATATGATTGATATAAAATCATATATAAAGGATAACATATATCCATATAAAGTATGCTCTCATGCATACAACAACATTATCTCTAAGTATCATAATGTATGTTCCCAAAAAATAAATGCCAATTTTAAAATGTAACATACACAACATATGCCAATGTAAGTATGTTCCAACATTCATTAGCCAATAATGTATGCACCTATGCATCAATAAAGAAAATAGTTAATCCGTTATACTAATAATCAGTTGTGTATGTTCCCATAATAGTGTAAGGTATAACATGTGTCATAACAAAAATATGTCAATGTAATTGTTCATAATGTAATGTATGTTCCTCATGCATAACATAAGTATAATTGATGCAAGGTATGTTGCTATTCAGCTGTGTATGATCCCATACATAAGTAAGACATGTGCTAAGGTAAAGTATGCATCCATGCATACAAAACAAAAATATGTTAATGCAAAGTATTCTTCCATAGAAAGTAATGACATAAGGAAGGAGTTCATAACACAAGATAGTTAGAATTTAATAATTGTGTTTGGTGCCACACTCATACAAAAAATCAGATACAAAAATGTAGTTGTATGTAACTAATAGAAGGAGTTTTATAACTTAGACAATTTCACAAGTGAGCCCATATATAAAACTCCCTCTCAAATTGCAACTCCCTCTCAAAGTGCAAAGAGCTCAGTTTCAAGTTCTTTTATCTCCACAAAGGATGCTTGAAGGTTGTTCCTCTCAGGACAATTTACAACTATGTGACCAAACTTCTCACATTTATAGCATTGAGTTTTAGAGAAGTCCCTCTTGAAGGGTTTATTCTTCTTAAAGTTCTTCCCTCTTCCCTCTTTTTCCTTTGAACTTCCTTCATTTTCATTCCTCTTATCCTTTTGGAATTCTCTCTTTTTCTTGAATTTCCCTATCCCCCTTTTGAAGTTTCGAGAGTAAAGAACTTGTATATCTTCCTTGAAGATTGATCCTCTTGATATTAATATTGCTTCTTCTTGAAGACAATCTGTCTTTATTCTATCAAGAGTAGGTAATTTGGAATGTGCACTAATTCCTTGAATGAATGCATCCCAAGTAAGAGGCAATCCATTAAGAGTTGTCACGACTAGCTCTTTATCATCCTATTTGAACCCAGTTGATGATAGTTGATTCCTTAGCTCATTGATCCTCATGAAGTAGGATGTGATTGACTCCCCTTGATTCATCTTGATTCGGGAGTGGTTATTTTTGAGAGCTAGGGCCCTATTTGTGTTGTTGATCTAAAACATGCCAGACAATGAAGTGAACATCTCATATATATTCTCTAGATTTACAATTGCTGGCACAATATAATATTTAACACTATCAACAATTATTCTCATTGATTTATTATTATTTTTGTTCCATTCCTTCTTTTCATCTACATCCATATCATATTTAGGAGCATCTTCAATCACCAAACATAGTGACCACAAGGGTGGCCAGAGAGTCAATCCCTTATGGAGACCTCAATCCCAATTCAGTATTGCAACTAGAAAACCTAGGCACAGTCTGACACCAGTTAATTCTTAGGCTTTAATAATAATTAGACACTAAAATAAATATTTGGACATATAAATAACACCCAAGCCAATGATATCACATCATGAGCCAATCACTAATACACCACAAAACATGTTTGAAGGCACTGCATGGGCTGACTGTACCCTATGGGAAGATTCATAATTTGCAGAGAATATTTTTGTTTATTGAGTGAATACCATTTAAAAATATCTCTTTAGACACACGAACTCCACATCCCCCCTCCACTCATGTAGATCAACACTAATAAACACTTCTAACCAACTAAAGATCGACATCAATGATTAACTAAATGTCTAACTATCCCCCAAATAGTAAGCATGCCATCAAATGATCATGTAATTAGTAAATCCATAATGCCCTAGCTTCATGAGATCCAACAGTAAATAAAAATGCAATGATCCAATAATAATGCCCTAGTGTTAAACACGGGTCTTGAAAGATCCAAACAAGTAAAATACAGTAGTGACAATTATAATGTTGTGTCAATAACCAAATCAAATCAAGTAATGATATATATAGAAGGAAGAAACAGTCACAGGCTCGCAGCCTTGAGAAATCAAGTATAGTAAATAATCATCAATGGAAGAAAATAATGATGCCCTAGCCTGATAGTCAATCATGCGATGAATTGAAAACAAGTAATAGTTAATCATTGATGCCCTAGGTCATCACAACAAGAAGATAATAAAAATGCATGTTTGATTATGACTACACCACCTTGTATTCAAACACCATGACCTTATGACATGTTCTTAGTTATTGTTGTGGATGCCTCATTTGGAAATGATGCCATAGCAACATCAAATGAAACACCAACATTTGATTTTTTTGTTGCATTGTTTGGATGATGCATCCATGGTATGGCTTGATTATGAACATGCATGATTTTAGATGAGGATATGTAATAGGATATCATGCATTTATTATATCCCTTGGATCTAACCCCATTTCTTTCCTTCTTGCAGGTTCTGGATCAAGTAGGAGCACACTGGATTCACACCCTAGTCATCCTTCCATCATCTCTTTAGGCAATGCATGGTACCCTATTGTTTATGCTCCTTTACTCATGTATGTATATATTCAACCTTATCTTTCTAGGAGTTGGCTATGATCACGGCCTGTGTGAGCCCAGGTGTTTTATTTTTCAATCATTTGTTTGTGTATATGTATGTGTTTATTTTTCTCTTTGATCATTCCATTTTCTTTATGTGAGCTCGAAGCATCATTATCATTACCTCCACCTAGGACATCAATGATTAACTATTACTTGTTTTCAATTCATCGCATGATTCACTATTGGGATAGGGCATCATTATTTTCTTCCATTGATGATTATATACTATACTTGATTTCTCAAGGCCACGGGCCTCTGACTGTTTCTTCTTTCTGTATATATCATTGCTTGATTTGATTTGGTTATTGATACAAAATTATAATACTCACTATTGTATTTTACTTGTTTGGATCTTTGAGGACCTATGTTTAACACTAGGGCATTATTGTTGGATCCTTTCATTTTTATTATCTACTTGTTGTGATGACTTGGGGCATCAATGATTAACTATTACTTATTTTCAATTCATCGCATGATTGACTATCAGGCTGGGGCATCATTATTTGCTTCCATTGATGATTATTTACTGTACTTGATTTCTCAAGGCCATAGGCCTGTGACTGTTTCTTCTTTCTATATATATCATTTCTTGATTTGATTTGGTTATTGACACAACATTATAATGCTTACTGTTGTATTTTACTAGTTTGGATCTTTGAGGACCCATGTTTAACACTAGGACATTATTTTTGGATCTTATCATTTTTATTATCTGCTTGTTGTGATGATCTAGGGCATCAATGATTAAATATTACTTGTTTTCAATTCATCGCATGATTGACTATCAGGCTAGGGAATCATTATTTTCTTCCATTGATGATTATTTGCTATACTTGATTTCTCAAGGCTGCGGGCTTGTGATTGTTTCTTCTTTCTATATATATCATTTCTTAATTTGATTTGGTTATTGACACAACATTATAATGCTCATTGTTGTATTTTACTTGTTTGGATCTTTGAGGACCCGTCTTTAACACTAGGGCATTATTGTTGGATCTTTGCATTTTTATTATCTACTTTTTGTGATGACCTAGGGCATCAATGATTAACTACTACTTATTTTCAATTCATCGCATGATTGACTATCGGGCTAGGGCATCATTATTTGCTTCCATTTATGATTATTTATTATACTTGATTGCTTAAGGCCATGGGCCTATGACTATTTCTTCTTTCTATATATATCATTGCTTGATTTGATTTGGTTATTGACACAACATCATAATGCTCAATGTTGTATTTTACTTGTTTGGATCTTTGAGGACCCCTATTTAACACTAGGGGATTATTGTTGGATCCTTGCATTTTTATTATCTTCTTGTTGTGATGACCTAGGGCATCAATGATTAACTATTACTTGTTTTCAATTCATCGCATGGTTGACTATCAGGCTAGGGCATCATTATTTTCTTCCATTGATGATTATTTACTGTACTTGATTTCTCAAGGTTGCGGGCATTTGACTATTTCTTCTTTCTGTATATATCATTACTTGATTTGATTTGGTTTTTGACACAACATTATAATGCTCACTGTTGTATTTTACTTGTTTGGATCTTTGAGGACCCATGTTTAACACTAGGGCATTATTGCTAGATCCTTGCATTTTTATTATCTTCTTGTTGTGATGACCTAGTGATGTAGAACCCTCTACTATTCACCAAAGGAATCCAACTCAACTTGAGGATTCTACAAGTGTCTTGGAACTCACTCAAGGAGTTAGTCTTGACTCAAGGGTTGAATAGAGTACTCTGACCTTAAACAACCAAAACCTCAAACATTTTGAAAAAGTTCACTTCCTCTGATCTTTCCTTCTAACTTCCCTTAGTACCGACCTTGACTCCAGGCTTCACTTTTTCTCTTAGACACAACTCGTGTTCCCTCCACTGACCCAAAACTTGGTCCTCGCATACATGGATGTCTATTATCCCACTAAGGCTTTAAAAATACTCCCAATGTCATGTCTATAACTTATCAAACCATCTATGGTTCTGTTTCAACACCCAATACCCAATAACCTTCTCTAGGCCTGTCTAGTAGCCCTTCCCAAAGAGTGATTTGCAAATTATTCAAATACTTCCCAAACAACTAGGTGAAGACATTACATTTACAAATACCCTTTTTGAATTTGTTAAACATATATCAAACTTAGGTCTCCATCCTTTGACTGGTGAACCTTTCCATCACCTTTCAACCCTCATTCTAGGCCTAATTAGCCCTCTAATAACAAAGCAACTCATACACTCCCTAAATCTTAGACTCAAGACCCCAAAAAAGTCTTGCAACATGGTATAAAACAATGGATTTTCAACTTGGTTTGATCAGACTCACTCATCTATGCTCCCATTCATCAAACCCTCCCTTTTAGGACTAATATCCTAGGGATTTGTAGAAAACACCCTTCAACACATCTCTAAACCCAAAAAGTAGATCTAACTGGTGTTGTCTAGTGCACCATTTTCTATGTCTTTCACCCAGAATAGTCATTGTTCCTTGTCTCCTTTCACCTTCCTTGCATTCAAAGCCTCATAAAACACATATAATACAACTTTGACATCTCCCACCAATTATAGTGACCATAGAGGTGGGAGACTTAGTTTATGAGTAGGGGTCACAACCCCAAAACGCTGATTGTACCCTTTAAAGCCTAGTCACAGTCAGGCACCAGTACATTAATCTTCCTTAAAATTAAAAAAAATATTGAGATGGTTGCATAAACATGCAAATAAAATGAAAAGGAATGTTTTTACAAAAATTCACAAACACATTACATTCAAACATTGAAATTACTAGTGGACTAGTTATCTCATAGAATACAGTTTGCGGAGAATTGTTTATTTTATTGATTGATTCCTTCACCAAAATGGTGACTTACACATCTCCCCTACCACACATATTGTCCACCCTCATGGATCTACCATTAAATAGACTCTAAAATCTGACTTTTCCCATAACTAACATCCTAAACTATTTCATAACAATCTTAAACTAACTGTTAAACATAAAATGGTTAAAGTTGTTGTCAAGTTGACAAAAAATGTTGTCATCTCGACAACATAATATATAATGCCCCTAATAATGACTATTAAAGGTTCAAAACAACCTTCTAATCCACACTAACCCTCTCATGAGCCTCTAAGGCTTATTTTGCCAATTCTGGGCAAATTACACATTTGGCACTTTTAAGTGCATTTACAACTTTTTAATGCCTCCATTGACTATGTTACATTCATTATAGACCTTATAGGTCTTTAGATCACTCCTCTAACCAAGGATCACCATAATGACCCATAGTGACCCCCTAGGTGCACTTTGTCCTCATAAATGCCATTAAGGCTTACATAGTATCTTTTATTAATCATAATATCAAATAATCCCAAAATAATTACAAACATGATGAAAAAAATATAAAATGACCAATCATGGTCCAATACATTATCAAATGACCTTAAATGGTCTTTTTCCATCACCCAAGGATCCATAGTGACCCTGGTGTACTTCCATTTCTCTGGAGTTAACTTTGATGCTCTTGCACCACCTAGGGCATCAATGATTAACTATTACTTGTTTTCAATTCATCGCATGATTGACTATCAGGCTAGGGCATCATTATTTGCTTCCATTAATGATTATTTAATGTACTTCATTGGTCAAGGTCATGGGCTTGTAACTCTTTCTTCCTTCTGTATATATCATTGCTTGATTTGATTTGGTTAATCATAGTTAATCATTGATGTCCTAGGTCAATCATACGATGAATTGAAAACAAGTAATAGTTAATCATTGATACCCTAGGTCATCATAGCAAGAAAATAATAAAAATGCATGTTTGATTATGACTACATCACCTTGTATTGGAACACCATGACCTTATGACATGTTCTGAGTTATTGTTGTGGATGCCTCATTTGGAAATGATGCCACAACAACATCAAATGAAACAACATTTGATGTTGTTGTTTCATTTTTTGGATGATGCATCCATAGTACTGACCACGCTCTTGCACTACTGTGACTTATGTATGTCCACTTGATGTTTTCCATGATGGCATATTCTTCCTCATGTAGCATATTTCTGAGTGCGCATGTCTTGTAGCATGGTTTCCTTCTAGAAATGTATGGCTTGATTATGCACATGCATGAGTGTAGATGAGGATATGTAATAGGATATCATGCATCACTTATATCCTTTGGATCTAACCTCATCTCTTTCCTTCTTGCAGGTTATGGATCAAGTAGGAGCACACTGTTTCAATAAGACATGACTAACATGTCTATTGTCAACTTGACAACATGAACTTAAAACCCCTTTCAAGACTTGTCTAAAGGTTTAAAAAATAACCTTTACAATCTTTACTCACCCTTTAACCCTTATGAGACATGTCTCATGTAGAGACATGCCTCTACGTATGTAGAGACATGTTCTTTTAATATCATAACAAAGTATAGAACCGATTCATTCAAATGAGGTGCATTGTCACGACCAAATTCATAGGCTTGTTGAATATTCTCATGTTGCAATCTGATTTGAGATTT